>JANPXK010000198.1:0-98345 GCA_024704745.1 Rosa lucieae | reverse complement strand
TGATTAATCATAACTCTTAGAACAAAAAAGAAAATGGACTAAATTCAGTTTACCCCCTCCAACTTAGGGGTAAACATCAAGTCAGTCCCTAAATTTTTTTTTTTAATCACGATCGTCCCTGAAGTTCTGTTTTTCATCTCCCTCGTCCAAAATTTGAAAATGGCTCGAACCATGACGTCATATGCTGACGTGTCCCCGACATAGGGACCCACTTTCAGACTTAAAATCAGCTAGAAGGGCAAAATAGACATTTGAAGCATTTTTTCCTCCAACATTTAAAATAAACACAAACTAATCCCTAAAACCATAATATAATTACTAGAAGTGGAAGAAAATGTGAGAACAGATTACCTTAGTCTCCAAAATGACCAGAAAATGAAAAAAAAAATTACCACAAAGTAAAGGCAAACCCGAAATTACTAAAATGAAAGCTGTTAATATTGAAAGATTTTCATAATTGGCAACCAAATAGATGCATAAATCTGTTCTACCTCCAAACCCACAAAATAAACAGTTTGGAATTAGTTGCACAAAATTATAGGTCTAATCATCTATGCAAAAGATTAGACCTAGCAACCTTGCATACACAGCACAAGGTTGCACAAAATATGGCAACATGCATCTCTAAATCCTAACCTCGGTTGCCAATCCCATTTACAGAACATTCACCTATTTCCCAACATTCTTTGCATTTTCTCGGATCCTTACAAAGGACCTTGATGAAGCCTGTGCAGAAGCAGATTTACTCTTGCTTGGTGATGCTTTTGGTGGTTTGCCTTTGGCTGTACCAGATGTGGCTGCTGATCCAGTTGATGGTTTTTTTGCTGCCCTTTTTGCATCTCTCTTTCTCTACAGTAATAAAGTTGGTTATAGAATCAAAGAATGACCATGTAGAAAAATCCAACAAACAAACAAGAAAGAAAGTATCAGTTTATCTTCAGATTTTCAGCTTTGAGCTTTGCATTTGCTCTAAGCTCATTCTTTGTCTTCACATGCTTTCTGGTACCTTTAGCCTGCAGCCAATAAATTTGTTAGTTTAAACACTTATATCATAAGCAATTTCTGCTAATAACCAATCATAAGCTAAAAACACCTGAGCTTTAGTTGATGATGCCTCTCCTGTGTTTAGCTTGCTCTTCTTTGTTGCTTTTTCCTTGGGTGGAAGGTGCCTATGGCAAGTCGTGACATTGTGTCCCAAAACCCCACAGTTGCTACACTTCAATTTTCTGAACCCTTCCAAGCTTGAGACCTTCAGTATCCTTCTCAGATGAGTCCTTGATTCTTTTGGTTCTTGGCCTACCAGGCTGTCTGTTGTACTATGGTGGGAGAATGGCAGGTTCATCACTTGGAATCCATAAGTCCATCCCATTGACTGGCTTGACTGTGTGAGAGTATATGCCCATGTAGGTATTTGTCAAGTAGTAAGCATCCACATAGTCTTCAGGCTTGTGTCTCATGAAGTTGATTGCAGATATGGCATGCTTGCAAGGAATACCAGTTATATCCCATCTCCTACAAGCATAGGTTCTTGTCTCTAGATCCACCACATACTTGCTGCCTCCAATGCTTTCAACCTCAATTTGGTGGCTGCCAGACCCATATGGTATGCAATCTGTGGCAAACCTAGTCTTCTTCTTCTCCAAAATTTCCCTAGGCCTAGAGCAGATTGGGTCTAAAACTTTACTCACCTTCTCTCTCCTCATTGCAATCCTCTTCATCATCTTAACCCTAATGTCTTCAAAGCAAGAAATTACTGGCTTGGATCTAGTAAGCAGGATGAAAGCATTAAAACTTTCACATAGGTTGTTCAGAAGCACATCACACTTCAGAATGTTGCCAAAGTGAGCTCTACACCAGTGCTTAAGGTTTCTTCTAGGATCTGAAAAATGACATTTAGTTGACATCAATTCATGACCATAACTAAACACAAAAACAAGTACCAGAAAGCACCAAAATGAGGTAGACATACCAGTTAACCAGTCATATGCTCCAGGATCTATTTGTTTCATAAGTACCAGTTCCTTCCAGTAATAAGCCATTGTAGTGGATTTAGCAATAGCCCAAAGTTGGTCCTTCATCACCTTCCCTGGAAACAGTTTGTTGAAGTTGGTCCAAAGGTGCCTGACACAGAATCTGTGATCTGCTAGAGGGAGAACTTCTTCACATGCAGGCAGTAGCCCCTTTTGCTTGTCAGAAATGAAAATGAACCCATTGCCTTCACCAATAATATTCAGATCCTTGCTCAATTGTCTCATAAACCAATCCCAGGAATCCTTGGACTCCATCTCCACCATAGCATAAGCCACAACATATGTTGTGTTATTTGGATCTAGCCCCACTGCTGACAACAACTGTCCTCCATATGCACTCTTTAAGTGGCATCCATCCAGTCCCAGTATTGGTCTACAACCAGCCTTGAATCCCCTCTGCATTGCCCCTAAGCAGATATACATCCTTTTGAAAATAGGAAGTTGACTAGGATTAGAGAAATCACACTTAATATCAACACTTGTCTCAGGATCAACCTTTTTCAGCTCCTTTGCATAATCCTGAACCCTAGCATATTGCTCCTTAATGGACTTCTCCAGTTGGCTCAAAGTTGCCTTTTTTGTCCTGTAAGCTTGTTGGAATGAAACCCTGGCTCTGACCCCAGCTGCCATGGTGTGTTGCAAACACTCTGTGATAAGAAACAGAAGATATGGATCAAAAATAAATGATGACAAACATTAAACAATAAATTTAAGGGCAATCAATTTTTTACCTGTTGAAATGCTAGGGTTCAGCTTGATCTGCTCAGCAAATTTCCTTGTCAAATATGGAGTCTTCACCATACTGTTGTCAAGAACCCTTGCACAGTTATGTGTTCCATTATATGTCTTTATCATCAATGTATCCTCATGTTCCATCTTTGAGGCATACAACTCAAACGGACAATCATCTGCCATGCATATGGCCCTAATCTTGACCTTGTAATAAATACAGCTTCCCAACCTTTTTGAATGGCCCTCTCCCTTATAGCAGCTTTAAGGATCTTTGCTGTTGCAAACTTCATACCTTTACAAAAGTGAGGGTCCTCCATATCTACCTTTGGGTTAAACTCAGGAAAATTTTCGTGCACCCCATCATCATCAGAGTCATATTCTTGACCTATCCCTTCTTGATCTGAATCCACTGCCCCAAACATATTCTCATTATCTTCGTTAGTCCCAAATTGATCCTCACTACTCCCATTCACATTCACATTTTCAGCAGCTACAGAAGGTCCCTCTCGCACACCTTCATGAACTTCTTGTTCTGTTAACCAATCAAATAAAAAGTCCTCATCTACCCCATAGGCTGCATACTCATCATCATCTGCAGCAGGGTTGTAATCATCATCATCAGAACCATCATCTTCCTCACTCTCCTCCTCATCTCCAGAACTAGCTTCCTTAAACTGAACATCTTCTTCCTCTTCTTGAATGAAACCATCATCCTCACTGAAGTAATCATCCACCATATCCTCAAACTCAACCTTCTGCTTTCCCTTGTCAGATGGATCACAGGTTGGAGCTCTGCTAGCCTGAGTTGGAACTTCTTCAGTCTTACTAATCTTCACTCCTATTTCCTTTACCTTCTTCCTATTTGCACAAACTTTAAACCTTCTGCTCTTTCCCACTGTTGGAGTTGTAACTGTGTTTGCTTTCTGATTCTCCTCAGCTCTAGGTGATGGAGGCAACTCCTCAATCTTCACATTTGTCCTCTGCTTTCTTGGTGAATCAGGTACCTCTTCTATGACAACTCCACTTGATCCAGCCTGACTAAACCCCTAATAAGGTATTTCTTGGTCATACATGAATAGTTCATCTAACTCTACATAATATGGGTTAAGTTCTAAGTGGTCAAGGTACAAAATGACCAGTCTTACATCAGGCACCATGCAGCACATTGTCACCACATCCTTGTCAGTACTTAGCTTGGTCATTGCATCATCTTCACTACCTATTGAGTACCAGTAATCCATCCTTGTCCCAGCATAAGTAGGATTGATCGCCCAAACCATACCATCCACCTCAGTCAATGACATTTTATCCTTGTCAACATTGTCATAGTAGCTTATGCTGCCACCAATGTACTTGCTTTCTTGGTGATGTATATATCCACCATGATACACCTTGATTGTAAAATAATCAGGGTGTACTGCAAATGAAGACAAATTGAGTTATAACAACCACTAAGCAACATAGCATAGCAGCACATGAAAACTACCAGTAATGCAAGTAAGAAGTTTCCAAAAAAAACACAATAAATACTCAACAACACATGCATAATGGTTCCAACCACCAAAAGACCCTCAATATCAATTCTTTATTAGGACCACTCAACCCTATAAGAGGACCACTTACAGTCACCTTTCTTAAATCCCATTTTCAGCTACCCAACAACAAGCACATGTCTAAACCAATAATCACTTGCAGAACTCTATGAAAGAGAATCAGAAAAAACAAGAGAAAAAAAAAATCCTAAAATTTGGGAACCCTAACCCAAACCTGCAAAATGAGAATCTTCCAAACCATATATGTCAAAACCCTAACCCTAATATAAAAAAAAAACATGAATTCGAAGCTTCAAGTCCATCAATTTCTCAAGCATTTCACAAAAAAGCCAATCCCTTTCATATTCAATTCAAATGTAAAATCCGAAAACCACAAACAAACATACCCTAAATCCAAAATCAATAACCCCCTAAACAAAACCCAAACCACCAAAACCCTAAATCAATTTCCAAATCTTAATTTCAAAACATTAACTCACTGTAATTTGGGATTTCCTCGCCTCCACTTTGCGTTCGAGGTATCCATTCATCGATGGCCCCAGCCATGTCGCCAATGATTGTACCTTATAATCGTGCAATCTCTTGATCAGGTTCTTCAATCTGGGTTTTGAGTGAATGAAGATGCGAAAGAGAGAGAGAGAGAGAGAGAGAGAGTGAGTGATCGTTTACTGTTTGGTGTTTGGATTAAGGATAACGCTTTTGGTTTGTGGTCGTGTAATGACCTCGTAATGGAGGGAGGTAACAATTGGTAATTTGGACATTTCGTCCAAAGTTAGGGTTTAAGTCTGAAAAGTGGGTCCCTATGTCAGGGACACGTCATCATATGACGTCATGGTTTGAACCATTTTCAAATTTTGGACTAGGGAAATGAAAAACAAAACTTCAGGGACGATCGTGATTAAAAAAAAAATTTAGGGACTGACTTGATGTTTACCCCTAAGTTGAAGGGGGTAAACTGAATTTAGTCCAAAGAAAATTAACTAAAAAATGGGAGTAAAGTGATATGTTTTAAAAATATTTATTGCCATTGATTTTGAAATTCTAAATATTATGGTTTCTAACCTCATTTAATTACAATTTTATTTAAGGAAAAATTAAATTAGATAGTTTCTAACTTTATTCTTGTATTAAATTGGGAGACCATGTATAGAAATTTTTTGTGTTTATCTAACTATTTTACATAAATATTTAAATAGATATATAAGGAAAATACTATTTTTTCTTCTTGCATAGATGTTTGTTTTTGTCATTTAACCTACCTACAAAATCTAATTTGAAATATAAAATAGGGATGTGTATTGAGTGTTAGGGGTGTGTATTTAAAATTTCTCTATTCTTTTATGTTATTTTTTTTTTCTGAAAATTAACCGTTTATGTTCTATTTTTTTTTCCTTGAGAATAATCTCTTTATGTTACTTCACGAAACCTCACTCTCCCTACTCTCCTCACTCATCATCTACTACTGCACTCCTACTCGTCTTCTGCTACTCGTTTTCTGCTACTAAACTTGTCATCGTCCAATCCTGCTACTGCACTCATACTCGTTCAGTTCTACTACTACACTTGTACTCGTATTCTGCTACTGCACTCGCTGCACTCATACTCGTTCAGTTCTGCTACTACACTTGTACTCGTGTTCTGCTACTGCACTTGTCATCATCTAATCCTGTTACTGCACTCGTCCAATCCCGCTACTGCACTCTCTGCACTCATACTCATATAGTTCTGCTACGACACTTGTACTCATGTTTTGCTACTGCACTCATTATCATCTAATCATGCTACTGCACTCTTCATCATCTAATCTTGCTACTGCACACATTCTCGTATAGTTCTGCTATTGCATTCTTCCTGATCTTGATTTAAGAGTTTGATAATAAAGGACGTGACAAAACGAGTTTGTGGAAATTTTCGGGGAATTTTTTGGATACCCAAACTAATTTTCATGAATTTTAGCAGTTTTAGATTAAAGAAATTATTTCAGAAAATAAAAAAAAATTCTGGCCCAATCTGGTCTGTGTATTATCTCCATAGCTTGATATCAACCATTGAGATCAAGAATATAGTGGCTGGAATAGGACTGAGCACACCAGATTTTACTAGAAGCTTCAAGCTCTTCGACCCGATCGACTACCCCGACCAGAATCAAGATACAACCGGAACTCTTCGTTCTGACCACCTCCGGCCTGGAAACCTGTCGCGTTCGTTTTTCACTCCATCGCCTTCACGCTTGTGGTTGTGCTTAGTCTGATCATGCACCGTGGATGGAGTACGAAAGCCGGAAAATTTATTTTCTAATATATAACATCACATGTGAAAAAACTTTGTAACCGTTAATTTGTTTGATCCCTCTAATGAAAAATTTTTAGTTCCACTACTGTGGAGAAAGTGAGAAACTACTGATATAGTTTTGGTTGAATGTTCAAGTCATAATTTTATACTTGATTAACGTGGTGTTTGGTGGATGTGAGCTCAAATAACACAAAACCTATTTATATGCATCTATTTAAAGGGAACAATAATAAATCTTTATGGATTTCTCAATAACAAAGACAAGTAATCAATATTGTCATTTACAAAACGTCAATATAATAGAATATACTAATCGTATTAAATAGTAATCCTAATATAGTAAAAAAGTAGGATATTTCATGATTTTTTAGATTAAGGATATTTTAGGTACTTTGGGTTGTGTATTTAGTAAAATATTAGAATGAGAAATTAAATGGGTGGTGTATTAAGTATGGAATGTGTATTAAGTAATTAGGGGTGTGTATTTAAAACTTCTCAAAGAATTATTCTATAAAAAAAAGTAACATAAGGGGATTAGAAGTCAAAAAGAGTAATTAAGGGTAAAAAAGTAAATTAACTCATGATATGTGACAAGTGGAGAGCATATTGTCATTATTTGTAAGATTTGATTCTTATAAAGGGATGAGAAGTCAAAAGAAGTAGTTAAAGGTAAAAAAATAAATTAACTCATGACATGTGGCAAGTTGAGAGCACATTGTCCTTATTTATAAGATTTAGTCATTATATGTTTAATTCAATCTTTAGAAGATGTATTTGTTAAGTCATCTTTTGTCAATAACTTATATGTAATTTGTTATTTTTTTATTCGGGACTGTGTTTAGGGGAAAGCCACCATAATGGTTTTGGGTGAAATCAGGGATGAGAGAAAATTTTGGAAATTTCCTTTGCATGTAGGTCCCACAATAGTTGAGTTGGCATGCCACATCAGCTATTTAACGTCTCCAACTCACGGACTACTGACGAAAGGATCAGTTGGATGAGAAATAATAGAGCGGGGTGTTTTTAATGAAATTAGAAGTTCAGAGACTGAATTGATTTTAAATCTAAAATATAAAATAATAACTAGTATTTGGCCCAAAATTTATCCACATGGAGAACGAGAACAAGGAAACTTTTTTAGGTGGGGGCGGAGATGGGGAATCCGTGTTTGGCTATTTCTAGGCAGTACCCTCTCATTCACAACGAAGGGAGGGTCTCATGCCATATTGTGGCTGCCTCCGAAATTTTTTTATCATTCATTTTTTTAATTTTATTTTAAAAGGTTGCAATTTAGGGTTGGAGAAGACAAAGAAAAACAAAAATAAACCCATTATCCTTCAACTCTCTAAGGTGATTCTCGTTTGTGGAATTATTTTTTTACAAATTAGGAGATATAAAAGGGATTTAAAGCGCAATATTTGTTTCCCAAAAGTTATGTACAGATAAAATCATAAAATCAAAACGTCAATGTCTAATTCGCTTCTGCTTCCTTAATTGCCTTGATTACAAATGAGAGGATTGATTGAATTAGCTATGGAAGTAACGGAATTGATCGAGACGTATCCGAGTATAATTAACGCACAGCATTGTAATCTCATTATGTTTTTCCCATTAGAGTGCAAACTAGTACAGTATTTAAATGAATTCAAATTTGCTCACCACTAATACTTTGGTGGTGATATCACCACTCAATACAAAACTGTCATGATATTTTATTAAAAAATAATTTCAATTAATTCTATATGACGTGGTAAGTTTTAATAGAGTGGTGATATCACCACAAAATAAAAGTGGTGACCAAATTTGAATCCGTATTTAAATCAAGGAGAAAATCCTGATGATTAGGTTACGTTTCTGATTTAGCCTAAATTTCGCAATTATGTTGTCCATAATTCACAATAAATGTTGATGATCTTTTCATTCCATTCCTCTATCAACGCCTAATTGCTCCAATTAATTAGAAAGCAAATTAACAAGGCAAAACAGTCTATATAAGTCATTCAAAAGACAGACCAAAAGATACCACATCTTTTTCAATGGCTTCCTTCGTGAAAACAATCTCATTTTTCATCCTTCTGGTGCTTTTCACCTCTCTGCAAATTGAAGCCAGCGACAGATTGTTCTTCAGCAAAGTTAGCGGTTCCAACAACAATTACAATGCCAAGGATCCCAAGATCCCCCTTAGTTACCAACAAGAGGCTAAACCTTCACCAGAAGTTGCAGCACTAACAACCCAGGCACAAAAAGTGGCTGTTGATCCACCAAAGAAACCAATATTCTCTCGCAACGAATATGAAAGCTTATTCGGTCCTACAGATGACACATCGGCTGCCATTGGTACCAGCTCAAACAGCGAAAATGGCAAGCAAAACAACAAAAATGGGGATAACTTCATTTACAATACGGAAAGTGACTTCAATGGCAATGGCAATGGCGATGACAACATAGGGGATGAGATTAAGCAGCAAGGGCTCAGTGATACAAGGTTTTTGGAACATGGTCGCTACATTAATGTTGATAAAAATAGGTTCGATGATACTGCACGGAGAGGAAGCGCTGGTAATGAGGGTTTTGATGGCAAGATCGGGAAGCAGAACGAGTTCGACTCCTTGGAGGAATATGAGAAGTACCTGCAGAGGAACGGATATCTTCCTTGATTATATAAGATTGCTTTTGGTATTTTTATTGTTATTTTGCCTCGTCAGTTAATAATTGGATTTTATTGTTATTTGGGAATTATATATATGCTTATTATGTAATTCAAAAGCTAAAATGTCAATGAATGGACATTTTATAATCTATAACTATATGCATAGTGAAATTTGCAGTGTTCTTTTACATTGAAAAATTAAAGGAAAATCTCTTAAAAGAGATTGTGTGTGAGCCCCGAAAATATTTAAGGTTGTGAAGTGGAGTTATTCGATATTTGATTTATAATCCCGATGATAAGCAAGATGCTTGAGATTATTTTTCTAAAATTTTCACAATATTACATCTTCGATTTAAGGGCTTAATATTAAAGTACGCAATGTCACGAATCTGTGAGAAGTTTCGGACATGGAAACTATCTGTTATGAATTTCTAAAGTTGGAAAGTTATAGAAATTCATTTTAAGTAAAAAGGAAAATTAATGCTGCAATCGTGGCCGTCCATTAGCCACCGCTTGATCACAGCCATCGAAAACCAATGGCCTCCATTGAGGTACTTGTTCCGATTTGACTCGCGATCAAATCAGAACACAAACCTTTTCCCAACAACACGCACAGACAATCCATTCCTCATACGCTAGATCCTAGGAATAATGTCAACAAAATCAGGAACGTTAGGGTTGCTTGTGAGAAGCCGTCCTACCATATAGTGGTGGTTGTCTTGTAGCGCCGCCACACTAGCCAACCCAAAGTCATTGTGAGCCTCATCAGACGAAGCAAAAGCTGAAGCCAAACTTGAGATCAGATTTGCCATGGAAAAAGTTGAGAATTGTCATTGACATAGGTCGACGATAAACCCTAGCAAGTGACGTGCTAAGCCAGAGAGAAAAAAAATCTGCATTATTATATACACGTACATGTGTATATATATGTACATATCAGAGCGCGAGCTCGTACATTATGATTTTAGAAGGAGTTTTTTTTATTGGAATCTCTAAATTTACTCATTTGACCTTTATGCTTTTTACACCTCTTATCAAATTTTCAAATACTAAATTTACTCACTAAACTTCCTCAAATAACCTCACTCTATATATTTGCAAACAAATTATTATTTTTAAAATAAAAAATTTAGTCATTTCAATAATTTAATCACTCTATAAATCTTAACTAAATGCACATTTCTTAATCAAACTTGAGTGTCAAAAATTAATGTCTAATAAATAAGAAAATGCCATGAACTATTCTGTTTTTTTTTTTCTATTTTAGCTGTGCAAAAAAAAAATTGAAAAAAAATTTTGTTTTTATTCTCAAAAAAAAAAAACTTGTTTTTTAATGTATATTTTTTTCTTGTTAAAGTAAAATTGAGATGGAATCGGTCTACTCATTTCATTTCATAGTCCCTTTATATAGGGATATAATTATAACGGAAATATAGATTACATTGATGATACTAAATGCTGATTGATCCGTAATTGCGTTGATTGATGGTAATCACTGATTCCTTGATTCCCTCTCCGGCAGTTGCTTTGACGAAGGCACACAATATGTTTTTCCTTTAACACTCCCCCTTGTGCCAAGTCAAAGACGAAATGCTGCATGAGTTGTTGCCTCACTAAAAACCTTACTAAGTAACAATAAAAACCCTGTGGGACAAAAAATACACTTTGGTCGAAGGAAAAGAGCACAACGCACCTTTTACATTTGAGGATGACATGTGTGTGTTAGACTCTCCCTGACTTTTACACCTCCCCCTGATCTTTACATTAATCAAGGGAGCTTGGAAAGTCTTCGCATTCCCATACTTTTCACATGTTTCTCAAATGTGGCCTTAGGTAGTGATTTGGTGAACAAATTTGCCACATTCTCCTCAGACCTTACTTGATTCACTTGAATCTTGAGGAGGGTCTGTTGTTGCTGATTGTAGGAAAACTTTGGCGATATGTGTTTTGTATTATCACCCTTGATATATCCTAGCTTCATCTGTTCGATGCAAGCTGCATTGTCTTCATAAATGCAAGTAGGCTCTTCAGTGGTAGAACTCAAACCACTAGTCCCTCGAATATGTGTAATGATAGTTCGTAACCATACACACTCACGAACCGCCTCATGTAGAGCAATGATCTCTGAAGGGTTCGAGGAGGTAGCCACGAGGGTTTGCTTGGTTGATCTCCAAGATATCGCTGTGCTCCCATTGGTAAATACATAACCAGTTTAGGAACGATCTTTATGTGGGTCAGAGATGTATCTAGCATCAGCAAAACTGACCAAAACGTCAATTGGCGTTTTAGTCTAGTGAGTGGCGTTTTTGCCATCAACATTTCCTTAAGGGATTGTAGTTCCATCTGCGGTCCCTCTTGTCTCTCTGTAGGGAAAGAACAGTCCCAAGTCAATGGTTCCTTTTAGGTATCTCAAATTGTTCTTGATACCATTCCAGTGACGTTGCGTTGGCGCTGAGCTAAATCTAGCTAACAAGTTCATTGAGAATGCAATGTCTGGTTGAGTACATTAGGCTAAGTACAATAATGCGTCAATTACACTTAGATAGAGAATTTCAGTTCCTAACACCTCTCTGTCATCTTCCTTTGGATGAAATGGATATTTCTTCCCATCCAAGCTTCGACTGATCATGGGAGTGCTAGCAGGATGCGCTTTGTCCATGTTAATTGCTTGACTTTTGGACATACGCAGACTTGTGGATTAGTATTCCACAAACTCGGTGTTCTAGTTCAAGGCCTAGATAGAATCGAGTTTTCCCAAGATCCTTCATCTCAAATTCGGATTTCAAGTAGCTCGCGGTTTCTCTTATTTCATCAAGAGTATCTATTATGTTCGTATCATCGACATATACTGCTACAATTGCAAATCCGGAACTTGTTTTCTTTATAAATACGCAGGGGCATAATTCATTGTTCTTATATCCCTTCCTAATCAAGCAGTCACTTAGACGAGTATACCACATCCGTCTGGATTGTTTCAATCCATAAATTGAGCGTTTCAACCTAATTGCAAACGCACTCCGTGGTTTAGAGTCACTTGACTTGGGTAATGTAAGGCCATCAGGCACTTTCATATATATCTCTGAATCTAGATCCCCAGAGAGATATACAGTAACCACATCCATGAGCTGCATTTCTAGTCCTTTGGAAACTACTAAGTTAACTAAGTAGCGGAACGTTATAACGTCCATTATGGGAGAGTATGTCTCCTCGTAGTCAATTACAGGGCGTTGTGAGAAACCTTGCGCCACAAGGCGAGCCTTGTACCTCAAGACTTCATTCTTCTCATTACGCTTTCTGATAAAGACTCATTTATGTCCTCCAGGCTTTACACTTGGTAGGGTTAGCACTACCGGACCAAATACCTGTCTCTTTGTCAGAGAATCTAATTCTGGCTGGATTGCTTCTTTCCATTTAGGCTAATATGCTCTTTGTTGACATTTTGCAACAGAGCGTGGTTCGATATCATCGTGCTCTATGATTTCTTGAGAAATAGTATATGCAAATACATCATCAATATGTATGGAACATCTTTCTATCAACTCATACGCACTCTCATAATCTTTTGAGATTTCTTTGTTCTCTGGAATCATTTCAAACATCGAAGCGTCCTCTAGTATTGATTCATGGACATAACTGTAATCAGAGACAATCTCATGAGAGGGATTCTCTACATTAATGATTAATGGATCGGTTTGTGCCTTACTCGACCTCTTCTTCCTTGGGTGAGTGTCAATCGAACCAAGTGGCCTCCCCCTCTTCCTTTGGGGAGCCACGGCCTCAACCACACCTCTACTAAGTGTGGTTGCAGAGCCTCTATCTGCTGCACCGTGCCCCTTGTTGGGGACTTCTAACCTTGCAGGCATATTTGCAGCTGGTATATGTGATCTCATCACTTTTGCGATATCAGTAAACGGATCATGCATCGAATCTGCTACGTTCTGAAGATCGATTATTCTTTTCACTTCACTTTCACATTGTCAAGTGCGGGGATCAAAATGAGACAGAGTGAGGACAAACCATAACAATTCCTGTCGTTCCCTTGGAAAATCCTTTTTCCTATCTCCCCCTAACGACGGGAAGACTGTCTCATCAAAGTGACATTCCGCAAATCTAGCGGTAAAGAGATCGCCTGTCAAGGGTTCCAAATAGCGGATAATTGTTGGGAATTCGTATCCAACATAAATACTTACTCGTCTCTGAGGACCCATTTTGATGCATTGTGGGGGCGCAATAGGCACATATACTGCACAACCAAATATGCGTAAGTGTGAAATGTTAGGCTTATATCCAGTTACCAATTGGTACGCAGAAAATGGTTGGCTAGTAGTGGGTCTAAAATGAATAAGTAAAGCTGCCTGCAATATTGCATAACTCCATGCAGATATAGGCAGGTTGGTGCGCATAACCAAGGCCCTAACCACCATCTGTAACCTTTTGATGGTGGCTTCTATGAGACCATTTTGTGTATGTATATTGGGTACATGATGCTCTACATCGATCCCGATAGACATGCAATAATCATCGAATGCTTTTGATGTAAACTCTCCAGCGTTATCAAGCCTTATAGACTTGATAGGGTGATCAGGGTGGTGAGCCCTTAAACGTATAATCTGTGCTAGGAGTTTTGCAAATACAGCATTTCTTGTGGAAAATAAAACGACATGTGACCAGCTTGTCGAGGCATCCACCAGAACCATAAAGTACTTGAATGGTCAAAATTCTGGATGGATAGGTCCATAGATATCTCCTTGTATCCTTTGTAAGAATGGAATGTTTTGTTTTGTATCTTTAGCATAGGAATGTCTCGATCCTATTTTTGCTAAAGAGCAGGCTTTACAAAACTAGTGATTTGCCTTTGACATAGTCAATGAGGCATAATGGGAGGGATGTAGTGCTTCTGGTACTTCAGAAGGCAATGGCTGCATTTGAGCAGTACTAAGACCGACACTTTGCAGTGTGGCGGACTTTTCTCTCATTTTATTTTTCACTCGAAAGAAGGGATGTCCATATGAGTTCTTTAAAATACGGATCATCATGTCACGACTGGGGTGCCTTAGACGGTCATGCCAAAGCCTGTATGAGTCAGTGTCCCGCATGTCATTGTTGGTGACAGTATATGATTCAATGATCCGAATCGTAGTGAGGTATAGTCCACTAGATTGACTCATAAGTTCTTCTAAAATGCGTTTCCTTCCACATTCATTAGAGTTAATATCAAGATATTCAGTTCCATTCTCACAGTGTGTTTTTACTGGATAACCGTTGGCACAAATAGCTTTGAAACTTAACAAGGTTCGATTAGCTCTTGGTGCATACAGAGCGTTTTTGACTTTAAATATGTCTCATATTCTTTAGAGTATTCTATTTTAGTATAATGATAATCTTTTCATTCTAATAATTTTTCTCTAGATGTATTGCTTTACATCTTTATAGCCCTATTTCGAACCATGTAAATATGTGTAGTAAATAAATTTGAATAAATTCAGTGCTTCAGAATAAAATTCGAAATTTATTAATAAGCCAACGATAATCAAATCAAGGTCTTTGTTCAGAAATCTAATTCATCAGACCATTCTTTAAGACCAAATACTAGTCTAATTAAAAATGAGGCATTATGCCTACACAACTGTTTTTGGAAAATAAATAAAGCAGATCAGTCAAAGTTTGAAGAATCCTTTGACTGAGCAAGTTCCTCTTTGCCATTGAAGTCTGCAATTGTAAGGTTGAAGTCTAGGTGATGACATCCTTCTTCCATATAGTGAGCCTCTTGTTCTTTAGACTGTCTATACCTCTTATAATTGGCTGCTACTCTGTTGTTTGCTTGGCAGTTCTTGTACCAATGCCCAATGAATCCACACCTATAGCATGGCTCATTGTCAATTCTTTCCTTTTGAATCTTTTTTCCACGATCCCCATGTCCCTTTCCACGTGGTGCATTGTTGCCACGTGGGTAGGGATCAGCACGCCTAAACCCCCATGCATTGGAGTTATTTCCACATTTCATTTTTCCATAATTAGCCTCGGAAATTTTCTTTGTCCCAGTGGACCTGGCATTGTTGTTCAAGAGAACTTCTTTATGTCTCTTAGCCACTTGCAGTAGGCTTATTAACTTATTGAAAGTTTGTGATTCTTTTGTTGTCATACTCCAACTTATACTGGTTCGCTAGTATAAATGCTGAAGTAGGAAAGGTGGTAAGAGTCTTGTAGATCATATCATCTTCTGTGATTTCCCTTCCACAGAAATTGAGACGTGCCTTAAGGCGTAAGATGTCCTTGTTGAAGTTATTGACGCTTTTGTAGTTAAGCAAGCAGATTTCATTCCATTGAAAGACCAGTCATGGGAGCAAAGTATCATGAATGTTCCCAAAGCGTCCCTTAAGGGCATCCCACAGTTCTTTGGGTGTCTTCAACTGAAAGTACTCTCAGCGTAGGCTAGGATCAATATGTCGCCTCAGAAACATTAAGGCATTTGCTTTGATCTTATTAGATAGTTCATCATCTTTGGGGTCAGTAATGGTGGCGGTGTAGTCTTTTGCTACAAAGGCAGTTTCCACATCGGAAACCGAATGATGGTACTCAAGTCCTTCTGAGTCCAAAATGTCAAATTCAGGTCGAGTTGGATCAGCCATCTACATAAAACAAGAGAGAAGATATAAATTACGCATTCATAAAGACATCCACGTAAATTATTTTCCAAACATATGAATTAGATTTCAAGACTAAGATTCACAATGATCACATTTTTTTCTTTCGATGCTATGTGAAAATACTTTATCATAGTAAGTGTGTATGGATAATGGGCATGAATTTTCATTATCATGGTAAAGCGGATTGTATATGTTGCATTTTAAAAATAACCATAGCACATGTAATAATAAATAAAACATAGCATATATAAAAATAAAGTACATGACATGCTCAAAAAAAATTGAGATGGAATCAGTCTACTCATTTCATTTCATAGTCCCTTTATATATAGATAGAATTACAACGGAAATATTGATTACATTAATGATACTAAATGCTGATTGATCAGTAATTACGCTGATTGATGGTAATCACTGATTTCTTAATTCCCTCTCCGTCAGTTGCTTTGACGAAGGCACACAATATGTTTTTCCTTTAACATTTCTGTATTTTTTGTACCACATGATTAATTATTTAAATATTTTTAGTTTTTTTTTTCAAGGCTAGTTTTTTTTTTTTTTTTTTTTTTTTTTTTTGCAAATATAATGGATTGACTTAGATTTAAGAGGATTTATTTTGTTTTCCCTCACCAATATGTGTTCAACATATATATCATACATTTTTATGCCACATGATCTTAATCATATTTTTAATTCTTATTAAATATATATGAATGCTTTAAAAAAAAAAATTTGAACCAAGTAATCATTCATTCATCTCAAGCCAGAATGACACGGATACATACCTTCCCTTGCCACCTCTAGGGCAAGTTTAGGACGTAGTATGCTAGCACCACTCATTAGACAACCAATGCTCACTTATTAAGAGCGAGCCTATAAAACTATGACAATAAACATAGCATATACACACCCCAAAATATAAAGAACAACATGACGATTAGCTGAGACAATCCTCCTGGATCCCAGATGCGAAAACCGTTAGAGCTATAGCTCAACACTTTGGTCTAAGAAGCCCAAATCCAGAAAACATTTGTAATTGTTGTGAACACCCAAAGCACATCGGACTTCAGTATGCCCATGGATTTGGGCCTCCAAAATGTTCGTTTCACCCCGCCATAACCAACCGTCAAGTCTTCTTTGGACACCCAAAGCATGCAAATTGAATTGGGCCATAGAAAAGATCTAGGCAACCTGTACTTGGAGTTGAGCTTCCCACCTGATTTGGGCGCCCCATACCTGGGCCCCCTTCTCTTTCAATGACTCCGGCCACCACCAATACCGTCGTCGCCGCTTGTATCACGACAGCTTTCACGCAAACCTCTGCATATGCACCTGCCACCATCGCCGTCGCATTATTTCTCGCCCTAGCCACAATACCAGTGCCGATCCAGATTGAGAGTTCTCTCCAAATAACCATCTCAGCAAGATGGAGTCGAAACCCCTGTGATGCCTTGCTCGGAGTATAGAGGAATTGCCTATGCCATGGCTGAAACAACCCACCATAATTGGACAACCCCAGCTCCTGCAGCCAATCATGCTTTAGCCTCGCTCGACTAGGTCGGATCCGACCCGATGCATCAAGCCTTGTAAGTCGGCGTCGGAAGGCCCCAACGCCCAAACATTGGAGGCCGATTCTCCTTCAAAAATCCCCATGAGAAGATTCGGGTTCATGGATAAGCAATCCAGTTTGATAGAGTGGTTGATTTGGTTGAGTGTTCGCCGAAAACAAACGGCGTTGCAGGGCCGAAGAGAGACCACAGAGTGTGGAGAGGAAGGCTCCACTTAGGGGCGAGGCAGGAGTTGGCCGCCATGATAGAACCCCGAAACCAGGGTGATTAGGGTTTAGGGCCGCCATTGAATCCATCCATTCTGATTGGTTTGACTTATGAGAGGCGTTAACTGTATATGAATGCTTTAATGAGTATGTAGTGAAATTGGAAAATGAAAATAGATATGGAAAATAATAAGAAATACAATATAATATTATTGAATTGAAAAGTCTTCAGTATTAATTAAGCCAACAAGGCTTATGGTTAAATTTTCAAAAACCCACAACTTACCCTTCTTTAATTATAGTCTCAAAATCTATAATTTTACACATGAGGGCTAAAATAGTAAATATAACAGTAAACTGAATTGAAGAAATTACAAAAAAAAAAGGATCTTAGACGTTTTGTTAACTACAATGGTAGTTTAAATTTTTTTTTTTGGAGTTGGCAGTTTAAATAAAAAAAATTGCTTATTAAACAAAAAGTTATTATTTTTTTTTTGAAGAAAAAAAAAAGTTATTCATAATTTCATAAAAAATAAACATTTTTTAGATAAATTATGAAAAAAACTCTTTTTTTTAGAAATATTAATAAAAACTCAAGCAAAATATTATAGACACAAATAAAGTATAAAAAAAAAAACCAATTTACACACGCGTGAACGTGTGTTAAGAGGTTAGTATAATATAAATATAATATTTTTTAGTATAATTATTGTCCTTAATAGTCATTTTATAGTAAGTTATATATGTCATTTAATAATTCATAATAGAGTGAGGTTTTGGAGGTTCCAATAGAAACTCTCTTTTAGAAGTAAACTAAAAATAGATCACTTGCCAATTAATACGTAATACAGTTGACTTAACAAGTGGATAATGTTGTCTGTATATCACGATATTAAACTAGCTAGTTCGAACATTCATCCGAAAATCAATTGATAATAAATAAAGATGTTGATTTTGTATATTTGACATCACATTTAAATTCACAATTAAGCTCTGAGCTTTTGACATAAGTTCTATTCTCTCAAGCCTACACATAAAATACCATGTACAGTAGAATCTCGATAATTTAATATTAGATAAATTAATAATCTTGATTAATTAATATTTTTGGCCCTGACTTAGGGTCAACATGCTAAATTAATTAATAATTAGCTAAATTTATAAGATAATACACTTAAAAAAAATTCATATATATACACCCCATGTGATATATAAATTAATAATTTCTTAATACATAATGTTTATGATTCAACTATGAGGTCTTCAAATGGGGTCACAACAAGTGCACAGACAAGATATCTAGCCGAAAATATGGCAAGGATGGTTATGCAGATGAGACAACCAAGCAAAATTGGCAAATCTGCAGAATTATGCTGATAGATGTACCCGAAATTCTAGTCTTGCTGAAGTAGGCAATTTACTTGATAATCCAACTGTAACAACACTACCACAAATGTGGCTTAAAGATTCTAATTTTTACACACTTATGTAAGATTGGTGGCAGCACCTCATTAATCTTTCCAACTCTTGTGTTTGTTGACAATAAATAGGTCTATGACCCATATTTATTTATTTATTGGTGTGTTTTGATAAGTCACCAACACCACTTAATTGTTTATAATTTTTTTACTCTCTACCAGCCTTATCTCTTAGGCAACATTGTAGATTTGTACTTTAACCGACTTATCTCTACCTCAGGCCCCAGCCTTATCTCTTACTTATTTATAAGTTTTTCCTCTCTTCCTCGGCCTTATTTCTACCTCAGGTCCTCAGCCTTACTCTCTTAACTCTCTCCTTCTTTCTGTCTCTCCATCAAAAACCATGAAGAGTTTCACAGTTTCACTGAAGAAACAACCAAGATCTCCGACTTTGTCTTCAAAAACTCCAACAGATCTCACGAATTTGTGGCCGAAGAATTCAAGAGATCCGACGAGATCCAGAATATGGCGAAGACGGCATCAACCCGAATCTCAATGTCAGTGAGAAGAAGATCGAAAAGCTGGGATTGAGGAAGAAGATCATCAAGGAAGGTGAAGGAAGAAGGAATTCAATCCATTGCTCTCTCTACTTGCCTTCTATTACTAGACTTCTGACCAACCCGAAAAATGTCGCCGACCGTCGTCAAGGAGAAGCTCGTCGGAGAGGTCTCGTTCACCGAATAATCCCTCAAGAATAGCCTTCAGGTCTGTCGCTTGTTCCCGGAATTGTGTGTTTGATTTTATTGAGTTTTGTGTTTGTGTAATTGTACTTGGATGTGTTGCAGAACAAGGAAGAAGATGAAGTCGTGGTGGAGGACGTGAAGGAGGAGGAGGATGAGGATGAGGATGAGGATGATGATGATGATGATAGGATATGAAAGACTTGATTTTTGGTGGTTTGGTGGGTCAAAATTTAGTTCTTTCTAGGCTTGTTCTGTTTAATCTCCGGAGCTGAATTGTAAGGAGTAGGGTAAGTGTTTGAAGCCTTCATAATTTTTGATACCAGCTGCCTGGAAATGAGATTTTGGATCAAGGTTTTTGGCCATCCAAATTTGACCTTGTATGTGGCTGAACCGATCTTCGAAATGTATCAGTGAATGGGTTTGATTAGTTGTTTTCTTATTATACTGGCAATAATTCATGCTAGGCTGCTTGAACCTTTGAATTGTTTGACATGGTTATGCTCTAGACTTGCATCTTTACTAGCAACCGGATTTGATCAGTCAAATTTCAAACAATTAAATTCAAACTCAAATTGATAATTACGGTGATGTGCTATTGTTTCCTGTAGTCAACCAACCATATCTCTCTCCTCCAATCACAATATTGGTGGGTTGAATCATTTTTACCAATGCATGAACAGTACCCACCCATTGAGTCACCAAAAAACTGATAGTGAGCTCATGGGTATATGTCATGCCAGCTATACCAACCCTTACAATAATAGTGACTAGGACCGTGTCTATTGTCTTTACACAGTATTTATTGGTGTTTCAAGGCCCAACTCACACCATTAATAATGGTGTCTAAAGCCCATGTTTGTGGCAGTGCAAACTTGCAAGTAATCTAACTCCCTCATAGGAAACAGTACCCTGTTTGGTTATAACTGAGCTTTAATTTCATACAAATGTATTGTTTAGGTGTTGATTGATCATGTGGTGCTTCAAGTTTAGATATGATATTACTTTAGTCTTTATAGTTTTAATTTAGCAATCACATCGCTTAGTTTATTAAATATAGTACTACGATCCAAAACCACATCCTATTGCAAAATATGATTTAAGATCCAATTGCATTTGTTAAATGACTGCAAAGATATTAGTTGGTTGATTGGCTTAATACCATATCCACAGCATCGTGCAGGCTTCATATCTAGTAGTCTAGTACTCTATATTTTACGGTAATCCTTGCTTCTAAATTTCCATATGGCTTGTATAGATTTGGGTTTCATATCCCATCATATTTAATTTTAAGCAAGCCCTCAACATGATGAGTTTAAAGCTGAAAAATTCATAATATTGACTTGACTCAAGGACCTGAAACCCTAAAGTGCCATAGAGATTATAGGATGGAAAAGAATATATTTTGCTATTCTAGTGGTTCGTACGTATCTTAAGCAAAGCTCAACTTCGTAGACTTTGACCATGGGCCCTGTTAACATGAAGAGAGAGCTCTTACGTTTGTTTTTGGGGGCTGAAATTTGCACACCCTATTTTACTTTCTACACACCCTTTACCTTTTTTTAAATATTTCTTAGCAATTCAAGACATTCCTCTTCCAAAACTACCCTTCTCTCTCTCCCCCCTCTCTTCTCTTCTCTTCTCTTCTCTTCTCTCTCTCCGTCCACTGAACCCCATTTGTGCAAGACAAGGGCGCAATCTATGCCTGGATAGTCCCCATTTGGACTGGTTTCCCCGTGCTCTTCATCCCCATCTTATCCAGCAACTTATCCACCAAAAACCCATCCAAACCGCAATCACATAGTTCAAAATTGATAAGGGGATTTGCGGAATTGCTTCATGGAGAAACCCGATTTTCCAATCCTCACATGTGATTTTGAGCACTTGGATTTTGGAGGGGCATGGGGATGTCGAAGAGGAGGTCGGTGGAGAATTTGTAGAGGGAGGTGAAGATGAGGGTGGTGCTGAGGTCGAGGTGGGAGACTAAGGTGAGGGCCAAGACGATGGGGATGTAGGTTCCGAGGTCGCCGACTGCGCCGGAGAGTTCGGTTCAGAGGGTGGTCTTGAGGCGGACGTGGTGGAGCCACCGGTTCCAGGAGAGTGAACTTTCTTCTATGATGAGCAGCCCAGAGTAAAATTTTTATTCCAATTGTATTCCAAGTTAAGTCGACCAATACATTGATCACCCATCCACAATGTGCTGACTCCAAGTTTCGCCCAATTTCAACTTTCTGTCAGATACACAGAAAGAGGCCAATTGAGTTAAGGTTTCAGCTGAAGGTCGAGAATTTACCCAAAGAAACCATAATAACCACTGTTCGTGGCGGTGAACACGGTGGCCGTACAACCCAAAATACCAAATCTTCAGAAACGTAGAGAACCCATTGAGTATATGAAGATTCTTACCTTGTTCGCCACCAACGATGACCGGAAAATGCAGAAACGCCGCCGGAACAGTAATCTCGGGAATGACCGACGACACCCAAATCACCAATCCAATAAAACTCAATTAATTCGAAAATCCAACTATAGAGATCGACAAGTAGATCGTGTTTCATACCTCATGCATCACAAAACACCGCTGGAGTCGACGAAAAACCATTGGAGTTGCAGCGGCTTCTCGACGTCGTTTCGTCGCCGTCCATCGTCGAATGGACGATCCGTGACCAGAAGGACGTCGACGCAGAGGAGACGAACAAAATGGGGTTAGTGCGCCGCTGCGTCTTGGTAGGAAGGTGGAGATGGAAATCGGGTTGCCGACAACTGATAAGAAGCTGGTAGCCAAGTGTAGATGAAGGATTCCACCCTTTTTACTCCAGAGAAGACACTATCCGTAAATCCAAATATTTCTGTATACTACGCAGCTGGGGCTGCTTAATGCTTGGTGATTTATGATGAACGATAGTTTTGGAGGGAAGTTGCACCATGAAAGAGTGAAAGAAATCAAATTTCCGGGCACTCCAAACCTTCAAACACCCAAAATTTCCGTAATCAAATTCAACTCAATTGTAATTATCAATGTTAAACTGGGACTGATCGGCGATGATGAACTTGGAGACGGCGGGGCCGACGGAGTCGACGACATCGGAGTAATCAGAGGAGGGTTGGAACCCGAGATGGTTGAGGCAGTGAGGGTTGAGTCGAGTGGGCTAGCTGCCATTGTTGTGGGGTCTGAGAGGAGAGAGAGAGAGAGAGAGAGAGAGAGAGAGAGAGTTTCAGTTGTAGGCTGTGGAAGGGAGAGTATAGGGGTGATTTGGTAAAAGCAGCACAAGGGGTGTATAGAATGTAAAATAGGGTGTGCAAATTTCAACTCCCTTGTTTTTTGCCGGTTTTACTTTTACACCAGAAACTAGGACTTCATTTATATTGACTTCATCAGCTCTAAAAGTTGACCTTATAGTAATTATAGGTTTATTTCGACTCTGAAAGCCAAGCAAGGCGCTAAGAAAGATGGTAATCATATTAGCTAATTCCAAGGAGGTTTAAAAAAAAAAGAGAGAAAAAAGAAAAAAGAAAGAAAAGAGAGTTAAAAAAAAGAGTAGGAAAAAAAAAGAAGAACAAATTAAAAAAATAGAGAAAAAAGAGTTTTAAAAAAAAAGTAGGAATAAAAAAGAACAAATTTATTCAAAAAAAAAATTAAAAAAATAGAGAAAAAAGAAAAAAAAAAAAAGAGAAAAGAGAGTAAACTTTTTTTTTTTTGGGTCAGTAAGGGTAAAATAGTCATTTTACTGTTGAAATCGTGCCACGTCAGTAAGATAACAGACTTTTTAACGGAAAATTGACGGCAGAGACTTTTTAGGTGAAATTGGAAAGTTCAGGGACTTTTTAGGTGAAATTGAAACGTCAGGGACTGAAACGTCGAAACCCTATAAGTATAGAGAGTAAACAGTATTTTGTCATTTCTTTATTTTATTTTATGATTTTAACAAAGCATGTGAATTTTATTTATATTTTCTATTTTTAAGCATGCTTTATACTTTCTTGTTTATGTTTTTATTATATTATTGAGCATGTTTAGTTAGATAATTTTGATCATTTCAAACATGCCTTGTTATTTATGTTTTATATGATTATCTTTACGCATGATTTATAATTATGTTTAAGCATGCTTTATATTTCATTGCTTATGTTTTTATTATGAAATTTTAAGCATGTTTCGTGATTTTTATTTTTCGCATGATATATTATTGCTACCATTATGTGTAGCATATATTTTGTTGTATATTTGTGAATTTTTTAGCATGCCATGTAATTTTTTTATATATGCTATGTTTTATTTATTATTAAATGTGTTATAGTTATTTTTGTAATGCAACATATAAATTCCATTTTTCCATGATAATGAAAATTCATGCGCATTATACACACTTACAGTTGTACACACATGTACATTTGCAAGCTAATAATCTGGGCCATGCTCATTGTACCGCCAAAGGTACAATTCCAACCAAAGGAGACATGCGGACAACCACCGCCAGGCGGGCTACAGCCTCGGCGTGGAACCGCCTCCAGATCGCCTCCGACGCGCCGCCACGCGCCACGCCAAGTTAGCATCAGAAGCTTCTGAAATTGAGAACTGAAGCATATCAGTCCCACATCGAAAACAAAGACAAGATCAGTCCCTGTCTCACCTATAAAAGGTTCTCTCTCTCTCCTCATTAATTACGCATTCAATACTTACCTACTGTTACTTTGTCAACATAAATACATTGACTAACTTAGGCATCGGAGAGTTGAAGACCGCCCAGCGCAGTCTCCCTCTGACGCCCGTTGTATTTTACTTGACAGGTAACGGGGACTACAACATTAATACAAGTATCGATCCGCCCACCGGATCAGCGTTAACTAAAGTCCGGCTACCGCTAGACTTATAGACGTTAACATTGGCGCCGTCTGTGGGAACCCTTGAACTAAAGGTCATCCCGCTACAATCACCATGACTAACGACAGCGGGGGAAACGCTGAAAGGCAGGCGGAACTCCCCGCCGTTCCCCAGCCCTCCGACCCCGCGATCGGCGTTAACCGCGCACTATTCACGACCCCGGCCAACCCCGGCGGTGAGGAAAACCCAGGCAGCAGCCGCCCGTCAGGCCAGGATCTCGTCACCATGTACGAGATGGCACTGGCGGATCTTCATAAGGCAAACCGGGAGCGCGAGGAGGAGCGCAGGGAAAAGGCCGAAGCCCAAAAACAGGTGGCTGCGCTCATGACACGTTTTGAGGAATTAAAAAACACTTTGGCGGCCACCGACCGCCGCCCGGCACAGAGTGAGCAGTCACGCAGCACCAGGCGTAGTCGACCCAGCGCCGGCACAGCAGCGCCAGGGCCGGTCATACAAATGCACGTACCGCTGAACCCACCTGGGCTGTCGGGAATGGGACCACCGCCTATACCCCAACTAATGTTAGAACAGATGGCGGAATCCCTTCCGCACGCCAAGAGTTTAAATACAGAGCAAGGACTGAGGGTGATCCGCCCATACCTAGGGCGCAAGCCAACTCGGCAGGTCAGTCAGGCCGATTCCACCGGCATACAACCGCCCAATTGTTGGAAAGGATGCACCAACTGGAGCAGAGGTTAATCCGGGCGGAGACAGGCGTTCCAACATCAACTCGGAACCCGCTGTTCACTTCCAGACCCGGCCCCTTTTCCGCCGCGATCCTACACCGTCAGGCCAACATATGCAAAGACCCCAAAGATGTCGCCATATGGCGGAGTGACCGATCCCTTTGTCCACATGGACACCTTCAAGAAGGTCACCAACAACAAGGGATTCGACGACGCCACCTTGTGCCATTTGTTCAGCGAAACGTTGGACGGCGAGGCAATGAACTGGTTTTTTGAATGTCCGCCAGGATCGGTGGGCTCATTTTAGCACTGTCGCATGCTTTCCTCTCCCGCTTCATCCTATTGTCCACCGGACATCACAACACAAGTCAGCTGTTCGGCGTTAAGCAGGCGGAGGACGAATCACTGAAGGCCTTCGTCACAAGGTGGCGAGCGGCAGCATCTCAGTGCCGCGACCTAGACAAAACCATGGCATCGGCGGCCTTCAGGAAGGGACTCCTCAAGGGACCGTTCCTCTATCACCTCAATTACAACCATCCCAATGCAACGTACGACCACGTCATGAGTGAGGCGGTCATTCACGCCCAGGCGGAATTTATCACATATGGAGAGACCCCACCACAGCCCACCACCAGCAACGCAAGATCAGCACAACCATCTTCCGATAACCAGGAAGCCGCTGATAAGCCCCCCTCAGCACCGCCAGCTGACAAGAAAAGAGAGTGGCAGCAGGGCCACCACCAAACCAAGCGGCAGAAGGGGCAGCATTTTTACAAGGGAAACCGCCCAACTCATGGGGATAACAACAACAAGCAGACGGAGTCCTCACAGCGGTATGCAGTTTTCACGGTCCTAACGGCCTCATATGAAGATATCTATAATCAGTGCAAGGATCAGATCCCACCGCCACCCCCTCCAAAGTACCCAAAAACAGGCAAACCAAGGAACACCGGCAAGTGGTGCAAATACCATGCGGACAGCGGCCACAATACAAACAGCTGCAATGCTCTCAAAACAGCCATTGAGACTTTGTACCGTGACGGCAAGTTGGAGCAGTTCAAGGTGCGCCAACCACCACCAGTGATTGCCAACGTTGAAACCTTGGGCCGCATCAACACCATCGATGGCGGTGCTCCAATCACCAACATGTCTCACAGGGCAAGAAACGCTATGAACGCGCCAACCACCCAAAGGAAGTTTGCAACATCCGCTATGAAAGATCCGCCAAACTCCCGAAATCAGGTTGGGAACCTATCACCCTTTTCAGAGGAGGAGGAGCGCGGAGTACATTTACCCCATGACGACCCATTCTTAGTCGATGCCATTCTTGGCAAATTCTCGGTGGGGAGAATCTTGGTAGATAGCGGATCTGCTGTCAACGTCATCTTCAGCGGTTGCTACGACCACCTCAAGCGAAACAAGAAACTACTCCAGGATCATGAGCCACTGCTCAGCTTCTCCGGAGACATCACACAACCACTAGGGTCGGATTACATGCGACTAGTTATTGGCACTAGTCCCTGTATGGCGGAGGTGCACACGGAGTTCATTATCGTCGACTGTCCCAGTTCGTACAACGCCATCATTGGTCGACCAGCGCTTAATAAGCTCAAGTGCATCATTGCCGGATACATGCTTCTCATGAAGTTCCCCACGCCCAACGGCACAGGCTGTGTCAGGGGAAGCCAACAGCTGGCACGAGAATGCTATTCAACAACTGTAGCGCGGTCGACGCGCCGCCATGAAATCCTGACAGTGGGTAATGACCCGCCACCACCGAATATCTTTGAGGATCCTAGAGATGAAGAGAAGAAATATGTAATGAAGGAGCCAGTCAACCCGGACACGTCGCTTAAGGTCGTCTGCATCTCAGACGAGCATCCTGAGAGGACAGTCCGCATAGGCGCCCAGCTAGACCCAGAAGTGGAGGCAGAACTCACTCAGTTCTTACGTGACAACGCCACCGTCTTTGCATGGTCCTATGCAGACATGCCTGGCATCTCCACTGAAATAATCACCCATAAGCTGACCATCAAACCTTCCTTCTATCCCATCAAGCAGAAGCGGAGGGCTTTTGATGAGGAAAAATACCGGGCAATCGGACAGGAGGTCGCCAAACTACGGGACATTGGATTCATCCGCCAGGTCATCTACCCTCAGTGGATCTCAAATCTGGTAATGGTAAAAAAGCCCAGCGGCAAGTGGCGGATGTGCGTCGACTTCAAAAATCTAAATAAGGCATGCCCAAAGGATAGTTTCCCGCTACCTCGTATCGATCAACTGGTCGATGCAACCGCCGGACACGAACTCCTCAGCATGATGGATGCCTTCTCCGGATACAATCAGATCAAAATGCACCCCAGCGACCAAGAATGCACCACCTTCACCACCGACAAAGGCCTCTACTGCTAGCACATGTCATGCCTTTTGGTCTGAAGAACGCCGGTGCAACTTATCAGCGGTTGATGAACGCCATGTTCGCTGAGCATCTGGGAAAAATTATCGAGGTCTATGTGGATGACATGCTAGTTAAGAGCATAAAGGCCAGTGGACATGTGGCAAATCTCAGGATCATAGTAACAATCCTCCTGGCCTATGGTATGCGCCTCAACCCAGAAAAATGTTTCTTTGCAGTCACCGCCAGCAAATTTCTGGGTTACATTGTCAGCGAGCGAGGAATCGAGGCTAACCCAGACAAGGTGCAGGCCATCCTTAACATGTCGGACCCCAAGTATAAGGTAGACGTCCAGTGTCTCCAGGGCAAGTTAACCGCCCTTTCTCGATTCATCTCTCGACTTACGGACAAGTGCGCCCCATTCTTCAAACTCCTCAAAACAACTCACAAGAAGGTCATCGACTGGAACCCAGAGTGTCGGGCGGCGTTCCAGAGCCTAAAAGAATATCTAGCGGCGGTCCCTCTCCTTTCTGTCCCTGTGCAAGGAGAGACGCTATTCATATACCTGGCGGTCTCGGCAACTGCAATAAGTTGCGCCATTGTTCGGCGGGAAGGCCAGGATGAACTCCCGGTATTTTACGCCGGCAGAGGTATGAACGGAGCAGAAACAAGGTATCCACCGTTGGAACAGCTGGCGCTTGCACTTATCGTTGCCGCCAGACGCCTTCGGCAATATTTCCAGGCTCACACGATCCATGTGTTGACCAATCAACCGCTGAGACAGGTGATGCAGAACCCTGAACACTCAGGGCGACTCAGTAAGTGGGCGATTGAGCTCAGCGAATTTGACATCGAATACAAGCCAAGAACCGCCATGAAGGGCCAGGCAGTAGCAGACTTCATCGCTGAACTTACTGAGCGTCAGCCAGAACCCGATACTCAAGCACAGCCCGGAACAGAAATAGTAACCGGTACAGGGGTACTTACCCCACAGTCAGATTGGGACCTACATGTGGACGGCTCCGCCTGCGCCAAGGCCAGCGGCGCCGGAGTCATCTTAACCGGACCCGGGGGACTAAACGCAGAATACGCGTTGAAATTCAACTTCAAAGCTTCAAACAATATGGCGGAGTACGAGGCGCTCATCGCCGGCCTACTCCTCGCCATTGACTCAGGAGCTGACAGCGTCAACATATTCAGCGACTCCCAACTAGTCGTCAACCAGGTCAACGACAGCTTCCAGCCAAGGACCAGCAGCTAGCGGCGTATTTGGGGTACGTCAAAACGTTGCTAAAAAAGTTCAAGTTTCACACAATCACACAAATCCCCAGGGAAAAGAACGCTAAGGCTGATTCCCTGGCGAGACTGGCAACCGCCCAACCACATCAGAGTCCGGCGGACACAAGGGTGGAGTATCTTGACAAACCAAGTATCACAAAGACTCTGGCGGAAATCTTCAACATTCAGGTCAACCCCAGCTGGATGGACGAGATCATCGCATATAAGCGCAACGGAACGTTGCCAGAAGATAAGATCCAGGCAAGACAGCTCCAACGAAGAGCAACCCGCTACAACATCCAGCACGGCAAGCTCTACCGCCAGGGATTCACCCATCCTAACCTCCGCTGTCTAACCCCAGAGGAGGGAAGGGTGGTCCTGACTGAAATCCATGGCGGGGAATGCGGAAATCACTCGGGCGCCAGATCCCTGACCAATCGCACAATGCGACAAGGCTACTTCTGGCCCACACTTGGCGATGACGCTCGGCGGATTTCAAGGTCTTGCCACAAATGCCAACAGTTTGCAGATCTCCCGCATGCACCAGCGGAACCACTGTCAATCATCGTGGGCCCATGGGTTCATTCCACGTGGGGCCTTGACCTGATGGGAAAGTTCCAGACTGCCAAAGGTCAATTCAAATACATCATTGTTGCCATTGATTACAACAGCAAGTGGATAGAGGCGGAGCCACTAACGGCAATAACTACCGCCAAGGTGATTCGCTTCCTTTGGAAGAATATCTATTGCCGCTACGGTGTCCCACACACAATCATCACAGACAACGGCACACAGTTCAACAATGACGAGCTCATCTCCTTTACCAGCAACTTAGGCACCAAGTGAGATTTGCATCTGTCGCCCACCCCCAGACCAACGGCCAGGTCGAAGCGGCAAACAAGATAATCAAAAATTATTAAAAGAAGCTCGACGACGCCAAGGTTTATGGGCGGAGAGGCTCCCAGAGGTCCTGTGGGCCATCCGAACAACTCCAACCTCCGCCACCGGAGAAACTCCTTTTTGTATGATGTTCGGCACAGAGGCTGTCTTACCCATTGAGTTACTCAACCTACCGCTAGAGTCGAAGGCTACTGCCCAAAGACCAACAGCGCCGGTGTCAACTTAAACAGGGACCTCCTAGAAGAGAAAAGACTCAAGGCCCATTTACACAATCTCCAAAACAAGCAACGGTATCACGATTTTACAACGCCAGAGTCAGGGCCCGAAACCTCCAACTGGGGGACTCGGTCATGAAGGAAGTGATCCCGCCACCGACAAAACTCCGCCCAACTTGGGAAGGCCCGTACAAAATTGTGGAAGTCGTTAGCCCAGGCACCTTCTACTTAATGGACAAGGACGGCGTCATTTCACCCCACCCTTGGAATACTGAACATCTTCGGTATTATTACAAATAGTCAAACCGCTACCCATGCGCATCTTGACTTAGCTAAACCTTTTGTTCAAATGTTTAGCTAAGGGAAGCTACCCAACGGGTACTACCCCACTTTTGTACGCTGATCAGTCAGCCATCAATGAAACGAGGAATTATTCAAACCATTGTTACCAAGTCTAGCACCAAGGGCAACTGGCAACGCCAGTAATCGTCGGCGGACCACGTCCGCTACGCGGTGCACTTGGACCAATTTTAATTCCTTTAATGTTCCATTGATCGACAAAAGAAAAATACAATTCAAAAGTACCAGCACAACATAACAAAGCAAGTCAAATTTATTACGCAAAGGTAATTACACAGTTCTGCCCCAAAGGCTACACTATAAAAAAAAAAGAGAATCTCTGGCGGTCCCGTTCGGCTTCAGGGGTTGCCTTCGGCATCTTCTGTTTCAGTAGGCGGCGGCAGGATCGAGTGACTCGCTTGATCGGACCCGCGCGCCGTCGGACTAGGGGTCTCTATGGTCCCATCCGCCCGGGTGCGCTGCGCCAAAAAGTCAGCACGCGACACGTCCGACGGGGTAGGATGGGGTGTCTGTTGGGACCCTTCCCCCATAGGTCCGCCACTCTCTCCACTGCCTGAGCGGGCACCTCCCTCGGGAGCAGGAACGGCGGCTGTCTCTGGCAGGATGCTCTTGGTCGGGGGCGCGTCAGGCTGTGAAGCTTTCACAAAGTCGATGGCGCCCTTCCGCCTCAACATGTCTACGTTTGCTTGGGCGCCAGCCTTCGCAGCTTCAGTCATTGCCTTTTTATACTCCGCCGACAGCTTGAACGCTTCAACGGCGGCGGCCGCAGAGGCACTCTGTTCAGTCTTCAGGCGGCTAACCTCACCGTCCAGCCGCTTCATCTCATCCAGTCTGGCGGCAGACTCCCGCTGCACAATAATGAGCTTCTTGTCTTTGGCGGCTATCCGCTCCTGCAGCAGCGCGATCTCCTGCTCCAGCTTGGAGACTTGTTCATTCCTCTCTAGATCCCGCCGGATGGCCGCATTAAGCTTGCCGCGGGCGTCCGCATAATCACACTCCGCCTTGACAAGTCCCCGCTCGACCTCCGCCAGTTTCTCCTTGGCCCCCGCCAACTCCCTCTGGAGACCTCCAATTTCTCCCCTGAGCTCTTCCTCAATCCGGGGTTGCTTAGACGCCGCCACGAACATATCGTGTAACCCCGCAGATATTTGACCAAACGCCGAGCTGAAGGGCGATTGGTCAATTGCCGTCGGGCGCGATATGCCCGCCAGACCCCCGAACCCCAGCCGCTCACACAGGTGGAAGAGGAACTCTCGCTCCCCTTCTGTCATGAATGGCGCGTACTCGGCGAAGGAGTCCAGATCACTGACGGCGGGCGCCTCTCCCTCCGCCACTGCAGCCTTCGACGCAACTTGTCGGGCCCTCTTTTGTTGGCGGACCCCGATAACCACCTCCTCTTCCTCTTCCTCGGCGGGGGAGTCGGGCTGCCGGCGCTTTTTCTCCAGCGCCCTTTGTGTGCCAGCCGCGGTCCTCGTCACCCGCACTGGCGGCTCACCCATGGACTCGGTGACAGTCTCCGTTGGCTGCACCGTCTTCCTTTGAGGACCGCGCCTGGTGGCAGGCATCCGTTCCCGCTGCCCGGTAGCAACAGTTCCCTCTCCCCGCCGCCCGCCTGAGTCCCCGCCTGCACCGTAGGCAGACCATCTTCGCCAAGGTGAGACTGGTGTGGCATCGCCATCACCACCGGAACCTCGGACTGGCTCAACGCCAACGTCTCCGGGTTCACCACGGTCTGCTGGGCCGCCAGCCCCTCGGCATACATGGCCTCCAAAAAGTTTTCTATCTCCGCCCGATCCATCGCCTTCTCAAATGCGTCGCGACTTGATTTGTTGCCCGGCGGAGTTTCTAAAAAAAAAAAGGGAGAAGAGGAAGACAGACATCAGTCAGACACAATTCAAAAGTATAACACGAAACGACAGGGTAGACTCCTCACCAATGGAGCGTGTTAGTCGCAGGTCGACCAGTAACTCCCAACCAGTTAGCAGGCGGAAGTCAAGCAAGTTTCGGTTCCGCCAGCAGCCTCTGATCCTCGCCACGCGACACTCTTCTTCGCGCGTCAGCGTATACCGAAGTCCCGCTGCACAAAAAAACAACACGTCGTTAGTAGGGATACAAGTTCAATCGCGTAAGCACGCCAAACATCTTCAGCGGACACCGGACACCAACCTCGAATAGGTTGGAACTCAGACTTAATCCTAAATGACGGCCCTTCTTCATTCGACCTAGCGTGGTACTCCCAACCGTCTGTAGCGATGCAGAAGGTCCCCCGCCAATAGGACATTGAGTCCCTTAGATTTTCTATCAACTTGGGCGCTCCCTGCCGGCGGCTCAGGTTCACTTGCCCTTTACAGCCTTGGCGCTTCACGTACACTAGCTCGTAGAAGTGAAGCACTTCCGCCACAGTAGGCCCCTCGCATCCGGATAACCGCCAGAGGGAATTCATCGCCAACATCAACCGCCACATGTTGGGACAGATCTGACCAAGGGCAAGGCCAAACTCGCACACAAGGATTTGGAGATTGGGCACCAGCGGGAATGTCACTCCTTGGCGGAATATGGCCTCGTGCACGCCGCACACCCCGCCGGGAGAATCGACGCCTTCTCATCAGCCGTCGGTGGGCGCAGCTTCACCGACCCCGGCAACCGGAACGTCTGCTTCAGTCGAGTGACAGCAGTACCGCTCATCCCCCCTCCTGCCTCGTCCACGGCTGTCCCATCCGGGAGGAACCACGCCGACTCAACATTTTGCTCCGCTGTCTCTTCCTCCCCAGCGGAGCCGCTGGCAGCACTATTGCTTGCCAAGCGTTCGTCGCGCCTAACCTTGGCGGCAGCGGCCTCACCCGCCCTAGAGCTCTCTGGACGCGAACCACGGGCCATAGTTGCTTCCCAGAGGATAGTCTGTAGCGGCTCGACTTCTAGCGGTTCTGGCAGTGAGGTTCCTGCATGGGCAGACGGACGCAACGAATCAATAAAAATCCCATCCGCCGCGCTGAGCGACACGTCAGACCCGGAATCCTCACTGCTCAAAATCTCTATAACGCTAGCCATCCCAAAACCCTAAAACCCACATCAGTTAGCACAAACATAGATCTAGCCTATTCCCGCATCAGATATAGCCAAAATAATCAAGAACAAAACCCAGAAAACTCCAAAATAGAAACAAACGCACTCAACCCAGACTCGGCCATCCAAATCCTAAACCACTAAACGCATTGACCAACCATCATTCAAACCCCCACAAAAACCCCATTTCACACCTCAGAGCACACCCAGAAAAGCACAACAACAAAACCAGAAACTAGCAGAAGCAAAGGCAGAAAAGGGAACTACAAGTACCAACCTCAATGGTAAGATCTTCGGCACGATGGCAAACGCAATCCTGAGGGCTATCACCGTACTTTCTCCGGGAGCGATATACCCAAAACTTCGGTTTGCTCTTCCTCTGGTCTCGAACAAAGGGAAACAGGGCTCGCAGACGAGAGTTAGGTTTTCAAATTTGCACAAACTGTCAAATCTCCCAAGGTCCCCCCCCTTTTTTATGTCTGCGTCAGCGCATCATAGGCCGTCCGATTCATAGCGACATCACGTACCAGCCGTACACGTGTCGTCAGCCCCCACTTACTCTCCGGAGTACTCGAGGTGTTACCTCGGTTACGAAACCTACAGTTACTGTCATTAAGGGCCAGAAGACGGACAGGCCTGGAGGCAGGCCTACGCACGCTAACCCGCTATAGATGCGACACGTGTCAATCACCGTAGGGACAACTTCGTAAGCCCCGCCAGCGGAATTTCTCTCTTGTTACTTTCCAAGCGGCGAAGTTTCCGCTGAACGAAACCCCGCCAGCGGAACTTCTCCCTTGTTACTTTCCAAGCGGCGAAGCCTCCGCTGAGCGAAACCCCGCCAGCGGAACTTCTCCCTTGTTACTTTCCAAGCGGCGAAGCCTCCGCTGAGCGAAACCCGCCAGCGGAATTTCTCCCTTGTTACTTTCCAAGCGGCGAAGCCTCCGCTGAGCGAAACCCCGCCAGCGGAACTTCTCCCTTGCTACTTTCCAAGCGGCGAAGCCTCCGCTGAGCGAAACCCCACCAGCGGAATTTCTCTCTTGTTATTTTCCAAGCGGCGAAGTCTCCGCTGAGCGAAACCCCGCCAGCGGAACTTCTCCCTTGTTACTTTCCAAGCGGCGAAGTCTCCGCTGAGCGAAACCCCGCCAGCGGAACTTCTCCCTTGTTACTTTCCAAGCGGCGAAGCCTCCGCTGAGCGAAACCCCGCCAACGGAACTTCTCCCTTGTTACTTTCCAAACGGCGAAGTCTCCGCTGAGCGAAACCTCGCCAGCGGAATTTCTCCCTTGTTATTTTCCAAGCGGCGAAGTCTCCGCTGAGCGAAACCCCGCCAGCGGAACTTCTCCCTTGTCATTTTTTCCAAGCGACGAAGTCTCCGCTGAGCGACGCCCTGCCAGCGGGACTTCTCCCTTGCCATCCTACAAGCGCGGTGACTTTCGCTACACACCTCTGGCGGAACCACTTGTTCATCTTGCAAAGGTACCGCCTGGCACGTCTATCGGAGGCTCCTTCCTGATGCATCCAGCGGGGGGATGCCCGCCAAACGGACAATCTCGAGGCTACGCTTCACTGACAACAACCGCTACGCGGCGTTACCGTCAGACCGTCCCTACGGGACACGGGGACTAGTCACAGTCTACGACTGCCCTGATCAGGCAAGTTGACCCCCGTCATTTGGGTGCTAAAACATTGGGCTCGCTACCCAACACCCTCTGCTCCGTGCAGATCCCCCTCATCAAACAAATCAACGACCATCCGGAGGTCTATCTTTGCCGGGGAGTGGGGGACTCCCTGGGGGGCCCAGCAGGGGCCCACCCGAAAGGGTATAAAGCGTTTGCTCAGTAAAACCAACGGTTGACAACGCACTGACGCTAATTATGCCCTTGCAAGTTTAGCGGAGGAAAACGCTTCAAACCGCCGAACAACTCCCCAACCAAGATTGCCCTCCTTGACTGGGGACTTGGGGGACTTGTACACACATGTACATTTGCAAGCATAATTAGCTATAATGGGCCATGCTCATTGTACCGCCAAAGGTACTAATTCCAACCAAAGGAATGACATGCGGACACACCGCCAGGCGGGCTACAGCCTCGGCGTGGAACCGCCTCCAGATCGCCTCCGACGCGCCGCCACGCGCCACCCCAAGTTAGCATCAGAAGCTTCTGAAATTGAGAACTGAAGCATATCAGTCCCACATCGAAAACAAAGACAAGATCAGTCCCTGTCTCACCTATAAAAGGTTCTCTCCTCTCTCCTCATTAATTACGCATTCAATACTTACCTACTGTTACTTTGTCAACATAAATACATTGACTAACTTAGGCATCGGAGAGTTAAAGACCGCCCAGCGCGGTCTCCCTCTGATGCCCGTTGTATTTTACTTGACAGGTAACGGGGACTACAACATTAATACAAGTATCGATCCGCCCACCGGATCAGCGTTAACTAAAGTCCGGCTACCGCTAGACTTATAGACGTTAACAACAGTGATAAAGCATTTTCACATAGCATCGAAAAATGTGACTATTACGAATCTTGGTCTTGAAATCTAATTCATATGTTTTGGAAAATAACTAACATGGATATCTTTATGACTGCGTAATTTATTTTTTCTCTCTTGTTTATGTAGATGGCTGATCCAACTCTACTTGAATTTGATATTTTGGACTCATAAGGACTTGAGTACCACCGTTGGGTTTCCGATATAGAAACTGCCTTTGTGGCAAAAGACTACACTGCCACCATCAAAACTCCCACTGACCCCAAACATGATGGACCGTCTGACAAGGTGAAAGCAAATGCCTTAATGTTTCTGAGGCAACCTATTGATCCTAGCTTACGCTGAGAGTACCTTCAATTGAAGACACCCAAAGAACTGTGGGATGCCTTTAAGGGACGTTTTGAGAACATTCATGACACCTTACTCCCCGAATTGACCGTTCAGTGGAATGAAATCCGCTTGCTTGACTATAAAAGGGTCAATAACTGCAACAAGGATATGTTGCGCCTAAATGTACGTCTAAATTTCTGTGGAAAGGAACTCACAGAAGATGATATGATCCAGAAGACTCTTTCTATTTTTCCTACTTCAGCAATTATACTAGTGAACCAATATAGGCTGGAGTATGACAACAAAAGAATCACAACATTCAATAAGCTGATCAACCTATTGCAAGTGGCTGAGAGACATATTGAGGTTCTTTTGAACAACAATGTCAAGCCTGTTGGGACAAAGAAAATTCCTGAGGCTAATAATGCAAAGTGAAAGGTGGAAAGAACCTCAATGCAAAGGGAATTGGACGTGCTGATCCCTACCCACGTGGCAACAATATGCCACGTGGCAAGGAACTTAGGGGTCGTGGTATGGGCCGTGAAGGCCCTCCCAATGTATGGCGAAGAGATGGTGATGCTGGCCCTAGTGGTCATGGAAACAAGGTACAAAGGGCACCCAAGAACCCTTCAGTCAAACATGATAGAGTTGACTATAACCATGCTATAGGTGTGGAATCATTGGGCATTGGTACAAGAATTGCCAAGCAAGCAACATAGTAGCAGCCACTTACAAGAGGTATAGGGAGTCTAAAGAACAAGAGGCTCACTATATGGAAGAAGAAGGCCATGACCCAGACGTCAACCTCAGAATTGCAGACTTTAATGGCAACAAGAAACTTGCTCAGTCACCCGGTGCCCCAGATTTTGACTGATCTGCTTTATTTATCTTATTTTCCAAAAACAGTTGTGAAGGCATAATGCCTCATTTTTAATTAGACTATTACTTGGTCTTAAAGTTTATTTCAATAATGGTTTGATGAATTAGATTTATGAACAAGACCTTGATTTGATTATCGTTAGCTTATTAATAAATTTTGGATTTTATTCTGAAGCACTGAATTTATTCAAATTTATTTACCATACACATATTTACATGGTTCGAAATAGCACTATAAAGATGTAAAGCAATACATCTAGAAAAAGAAAAATTATTTGAATGAAAAGATTATCATTCTACCTAAAATAGAAATACTCTAAAGAATATGAGATATATTTAATGTCACAGACGCTCTGTATGCACCAAGAGCTAATCGAACCTTGTTAAGTTTCAAAGATATTCGTGCATGCCAACGGTTATCATGTAAAAACACACTGTGACAATGGAACTGAATACCTTTATATTACCTCTAATAAATACGGAAGGAAACGCATTTTAGAGAAACTTATGAGTCAATCTAGTGGATTGTACCTCACTAAGATTCGGATAATTGAATCCTATGTTGTCACCAACAACGAAATGTGGGACACTGACTCGTACAGGCTTTGGCACAACCGTCTAGGGCACCCCGGTCGTGACATGATGATCCATATTTCAAAGAACTCACACAGACATCCATTCTTTTGAGTGAAAATTAAAATGGGAGAAAAATCAGCCACACTGCAAGGTGTCGGTCCTAGTACTGCTCAAATGCAACCATTGCCTTCTGAAGTACCAGAAGCACTACCTCTCTCCCATTATGCCTCATTGACTATTTCAAAGGCACATCACTCGTTTTACAAAGCCTGCTTTTTAGCAAAAACATGATCGAGACCTTCGTATGATAAAGACACAAAACAAAACATTCCATTCTTACAAAGGATACAAGGAGATATTTGTGGACCTATCCATCAAGAATGCAGACCATTCAAGTACTTTATGGTTCTGGTGGATGCTTTGACACGCTGGTCACATGTTGTTTTATTGTCCACAAGAAATACTGCATTTGCAAAACTCCTAGCACAGATTATACGTTTAAGGGCTCACCACCCTAATCACCCTATCAGGTCTGTAAGGCTTGATAATGCTGGAGAGTTTACATCAAAAACATTTGATGAATATTGCATATCTATTGGGATCGATGTAGAGCATCATGTACCCTATGTGCATACACAAAATGGTCTCACAAAAGTCACCATCAAAAGGCTACAGATGGTGGCTAGGGCATTGGTTATGCGCACCAATCTGCATGGGGTTATGAAATATTGCACGCAGCTTTACTTATTCGTTTCAGACCCACTGCTAGCCAACTATTTTCTGCGTACCAGTTGGTAACTGGATATGAGCCTGACATTTCACACTTACGCATATTTGGTTGCACAGTATATGTGCCTATTGCGCCCGCACAACGCACAAAAATGGGTCCTCATAGACGATTAAGTATTTATGTTGGATATGAATTTCCAACAATTATCCGCTACTTGGAACCCTTGACATGCGATCTCTTTCCGCTAGATTTGCAGATTGTCACTTTGATGAGACAGTCTTCCCGACGTTAGGGGGAGGATAGGAAAAAGGATTTTCGAATGGACGACGGGAATTGTCGTGGTTTGTCCTCACTCTGTCTCATTTTGATTTCCGCACTTCACAAAGTGAAAGTGAAGTGAAAAGAATAATCGATCTTCAGAACGTAGCAGATTCAATGCTTGATGCATTTACTGATATCATAAAAGTGACGAGATCACATATACCAGCTATAAATGAGCCTGCAAGGTTAGAAGTCCCCAACAAAGGGCACGGTGCCGCAGATAGAGGCACTGTAACCACACTTAGTAGAGGTGTAGTTGAGGCCGTGGCTCCCCAATGGAAGAGGGGGAGGTCACTTGGTTCGATTGACACTCACCCAAGGAAGAAGAGGGCGAGTAAGGCACAAACCGATCTATTAATCATCAATGTAGAGAATCCCTCTCATGAGATTATCTCTGATTATAATTATGTCCATGAATCAATACTGGAGGACGCTCCGATGTTTGAAATGATTCCAGAGAACAAAGAAATCTCAATAGATTATGAGAGTGCGTATGAGTTGATAGAAAGATCTTCCATACACATTGATGATGTATTTGCATATACTGTTGCTCAAGAAATCATAGAGCACGATGATATCGAACCACGCTCTGTTGCAGAATGTTAACAAAGAGCATATTGGCCTAAATGGAAAGAAGCAATCTAGGCAGAATTAGATTCTATGACAAAGAGACAGGTATTTAGTCTGGTAGTGCTAACCCCACTAAGTGTAAAGCATGTAGGACATAAATGGGTCTTTGTCAGAAAGCGTAATGAGAAGAATGAAGTCCTAAGGTACAAGGCTCGCCTTGTGGCGCAAGGTTTCTCACAATGCCCTAGAATTGACTACGAGGAGACATACTCTCTCGTAATGAACGTTATAACGTTCCGCTACTTAGTTAGTTTGGTAGTTTCCAAATGACTAGAAATGCAGCTCATGGATGTGGTTACTGCATATGTCTATGGGGATCTAGATTTAGAGATATATATGAAAGTGCCTGATGGCCTTACATTACTCAAGTCAAATGACTCTAAACCACGGAGTGCTTTTGCAATTAGATTGAAAAGCTCACTTTGCGGATTGAAACAATCTGGGCAGATGTGGTATACCCGTCTAAGTGACTACTTGATTAGGAAGGGATATAAGAACGCTGAATTATGCCCCTGCGTATTCATAAAGAAAACAAGTTCTGGATTTGCAATTATAGCTATATATGTTGATGATATGAACATAATAGGTACTCTTGATGAAATAAGAGAAACCGCGAGCTACTTGAAATCCGAATTTGTCTAGGGAAAACTCAATTTTGTCTAGGTCTTGAACTAGAACACCGAGTTTGTGGAACACTAATCCGCCAATCTGCGTATGTCCAAAAGTCAGGCGATTTAACATGGACAAAGCGCATCCTGCTAGCACTCCCATGATCGGTCAAAGTTTGGATGCAAGGAAAAATCCATTTCGTCCAAAGGAAGATGACGAAGAGGTGTTGGGAGATGAAATTCCCTATCTAAGTGCAATAGGCGCATTATTGTACTTAGCCCATTGTACTCGACCAGACATTGCATTCTTAGTGAACTTGTTAGCTAGTTTTAGCTCAGCGCCAACGCAGCGTCACTGGAATGGTATCAAGAACATTTTTCAATACCTAAAAGTAACCATTGACTTGGGACTGTTCTTTCCCTATAGAGAGACAAGATGGACCACAGATGGAACTGCAATCCCTAAAGGAAATGCTGATGGCGAAAACGCCACTCACTACACCGAAATGCCAAAAGACGTTTTGGTTGGTTTTGCTGTGCTGGGTACCTCTCTGACCCATATAAAGGTCGTTCTCAAACTGGTTATGTATTAAACATTGGGAACATAGCGATTTCTTGGAGATCAACCAAGTAAACCCTTGTGGCTACCTTCTCGAACCACTCAGAGATCATTGCTCTACATGAGGTGGTACGTGAGTGTATATGGTTAAGAGCTATCATTACACATATTCGAGGGACTAGTGGTTTGAGTTCTACAATCAGCAATAATAGGCCCTCCTCAAGATTCAAGTGAATCAAGTAAGGTCTAAGGAGAATGTGATAGATTTGTTCACCAAATCACTGCCTAAAGCCACATTTGAGAAACATGTGAAAAGCATAGGAATGCGAAGACTTTCCAAGCTCCCTTGATTAATGTAAAAATCAGGGGGAGGTGTAGACGTTAGGGGGAGTCTAACACACACATGTCATTCTCAAATGTAGAAGGTGCGTTGTGCTCTTTTCCTTCGACCAAGTTTATTTTTTGTCCCACATGGTTTTTATTGTTACTTGGCAAGGTTTTTAGTGAGGCAACAACTCATGCACCATTTCGTCTTTGACTTGGCACAAGGGGGAGTGTTAAAGAAAAAACATATTATGTGCCTTCGTCAAAGCGACTGACGGAGAGGGAATCAAGGAATCAGTTGTTTGGCTCTAGTTTTCCTTGAGCTGGTCAACAGTCTCTTTTCTTGCGCGGGCGTGCCAGCACCGTTCGGGTGCGGTTGTCAGGGGTGTCCCTTGACCTGACTTCTTTCAAGCGATTGTGGATGAGGAGAGCACCAACCTCGTCGTGGGATTCTTTGTGACTCGTGGCGAGGACTTTTGCTGAGCTTCCTCAAAATCACAATTGATACACGATGTTGTAGATCGAGCAAAGCGAGAACTACTAGGAAGTGAGGAGAACTTGCTAAAGCGTGACTTTAGCTTGGCTGGAAGGTTTGGTGGCATTGACAGTCGGCTCTTGAGGAGACTAGGACTGGAGTGTGACTACCAGTAAGAGAAGGAGAGGGTTGCTCTTAGAGAGGCTTGGATAATCTTAGAGATTGTTGTTGTGAATTGTGTGTTTAAGTGTTTCATTGTAACCTCTATTTATAGGCTACCATGCCAAAGTGTTTATTCTTAAACAAATGATAGTAGAGATAAGGAATGATGAGTTTTGGAGATAAGGAAGCATAATTGGAGATAAGGAATGATGAATTTAGGAGATAAGGAAGCATAATTGAAGATAAGGAATGATGAATTTTGGAGATAAGGAAACACTTTCGGCTCCTTTATTCCTTCAATTATATCTCCATCAAGAATTCAGATTTTAACCGTGACTTCTTCATAAAAAATTTCAGAGCTTTTGGTATATTGGTTGGGCCGGAAACGCTGCTGGACCTCTTACAGGTCTAGTTTTCCAGTTTTGCTTCTGCAGAAAATTGGACTGATTGTTTGAAGGCCTTCCACTCAAAAATAGCTCTGAAACTCTTCATAAGAAATGATCATTGGGATTTCTAGATTTAATCTAGAAAGTTTAAGCTCATTTTGATTTCGTTTTGTTAGTCTGCCGCCCCTCCTTCCTTGTTTAGCTCGGTTTCTCCTAGCCGAAGTAGGAAAATGTGCTAAAGTTGACTTTTCATGTTTCCATGCTTCCATGCTTCCATAGTAGGCTTTATTTAGCCTCTAAATATATATTTCGAACTTGTCGACAATATATAGCTTGAACCACTGACATTGGCTCAATTTCTCCAAGACATGCCTTGTCAGGCCAAAATGCTCATTTTGGGTCCAAACATCAGTGATTACCAACAATCAACACGATTATGGATCAATCAGCATTTAATGTCATCATTGTAATTGAAATTTCCGTTGTAATTCTCTCCCTATATAAAAGGACTATGAAATGAAATGAGTAGACCAATTCCAATCCATTTTTACTTTTACAGTATGATACCCAAAAAAAAATGATTGTAATACAGAGGTGTCTGTGTCATACAAAAAAAAAAAAAAAGAAACCTCTTATATACATACTTGAAATCAAATTAACTAGAAAAAGTGTTTTGATGATCAGGTACCTAACTTATTATATAGGTATACGTATATAGGTATAATATAGAGATTTTCAACCTAATAAACATGGTCAACTCGCAATGATAGAGTACATAAGAAAGAAGTTGATGTTAAAAATGATTCTAATAAATAGGTTGATATGAAAATTTCTAGAAGGGCAATGATATGGGGCCTCAACGAGGCCTAAAATTTGTGGCCCCTAGGTGTCATGCCATGTAAGTAAATACAAATTTTATTTTCAATTCCACATAATACATTTTACCACATCATACTATTGCAACACCAACTTTACCCTTTTACATTTCCTTTTAGATATTGGGGAGTGAATCAATTACATTTATGAATTTAATTAGGTGATGAAAAAAAATATCAGCGATTTATGTATTAATTGAAGAGATATGTCTACAGATTCTTTGACTAATATTTTTCTTCATTTAATTAAATTCTTTCCATCAATTTTTCTTTCCAAATGGCATTAATATATTGAATTATGTGTCAAGAAACAGACGTTAACTCTTCTTTCCAAATATTGATTAATTTCATCAAAAAAAAAGTAGCATTAATAAATTGAATTTGAGAAATACTTATGTCTAAATTAAGAGGTAAGAAAAAAAATTCCACATTAGCAGCCATTAATTAACATCTACAATCCAAATATAAGAGAAAAACAAACAAAAAATAATAAATTCAGATCTAACATTTAAACCCTAGCTACATAAAGAGAAAACAATGAACAAAAGAATATATACAATCATATCAATATGTATTTTTCACATTATATTTTCAAAATTTGCAGGAACCCAATGGAGGTTGAATACATATACATGTGTTATACAAATCTATTAATCGATTGTATGTGCAAATCTATTGACTGAATTACATGAATTTTTTTCTACTCTTGATTGAAGAAAAAAATTGTTGTTTAAATCTAAGTATGAATGTAATGAAAAGAAAAAAAAAGGCAAAATTTTTTTTTAATGAAAATTGCAATAATAATGGGACCAATAAAAAAGATCTACAATTAAGGTATTTAAAGATGACGTTAATTTTGCTAGTTGACTTATGTTTGTCAGATTTAAATTATGACAATTTGTGTAATTTTTTGAAAAATGAAATCTAATATTTTATCCTAATTGACAATAATTAAATGTAAATTGAAAAGAAATAATATGTGAGTTTTTTCCGTTAAATTTTCTAGAAATTTAATGCCCCAAATTTAAGTTATGCTTTTGAGCTGTTGCATGTACGTGCAGTGAATGATGCGCATTGATATAGTCTTTCTATATTTATATATGTCATGTTTTCTACTTTCTCCATTACAATGTGGTTTTAACAATTAACTAACGTTTATGGTTCTTGTACTTCATCATCGATCTAATTGCCACATCACGCGGTTGAGTCGGTTGACCAGGCTGGGTCACCTTCTGGTGATGAGTCATCATCTTGTGAAATAGAACCATACTGTTCAAGTATTCATTATTTAATTTCTCATATTCTTTGGCCACTATATAAACCCTCAGAATCTCAGTTATTCCTCCTTGCATATCTTTCACTAAATAAGTACACACATCTCCATCCACCCCTCCATCTCTGTCCCAGCAAATTAAGCTTCCTTTTTCTCTCCGAGCATGGAATTAGCTCAGACCCTCTTCCTCCCTCTCGTTCTGTGTCTTCTCTGTCTTTTAACACAACAAAGTGCGCTACTGGTCTCAGCTGGTCATCACCATGGTCACCATGGCCATCACCACCATCATACACACCGATACTTGTTCGATTGGCGTCCAACGAAACTGTTTGTTTTCGGAGACTCGTACTCCGACACAGGCAACAACATAAAGTCTGTGACCAAGTCTTGGAAATATCCTTACGGAATCACCTTCCCGGGAAAACCCACCGGCCGTTTCTCCGATGGCCGCGTCCTCACTGATTTCCTTGGTAACCCCTCTCTCTCTCCAATGATGTGCTTTCTTTTTTTTCTTTTGCTTTCTTTTTTTGTACAAAGTATGAAAGCAATGTGTTTTTCTTTTTTGTTTTTCTGCTTTAGTGTTCTTTTATGTATGGTAGTATATTGTTTGTTGCGGGTTGCGAGTGGGTAGTGCCGTAGTGGTAGTGGTGGTGGGTTCAGATAATAGCACTTTGGGTGGTTCCATCTCTTTTACCTGTAAAAATTGTATTATTGTTCAAACCTTTTACACTTTAATCAAACCGTCCAGTCAGACCAATTCATCATCTATTCCATTCTTTTCTTGCTTTAGCTAGCTGGATCTTTGGACATTTCTCTGCATCGCCATTATCAAATGTTAATCATTTCGGCGGAGTTACTTAACTCCTTTGCTCGGACATTTCTTTTTTGTTTTTTGTCAAATACTGTATGAAATACTCGGACATTTTTACATCATTAGATTGCTTTTCAGCTGGTCCATAGAGCATCGACATCGCGAAAACGTCTAGTTATGCCACATAAAATTAACTAAATGGTGAAATTATTCACTGTGCTTTTTTCTTGTCATTTGGTGAGAAACTATGCTAATTTCTATATCTCATTTTAATTTTATGGGAATATTCCGAAAAGATTATTTGAGCACCCTTTAACCCAAACACTACATGATTTACTTTCTGCGACCTCTCATAAGTTTTGTTTCTTTCTCAGTACTCAAATGTGATTTCTAAATCTTATGAACTTTATGACTCATGCATGCGATTCTGTCATTTAGCATCAAGATTAAGAAACCACTTTCCTCTAATGACCCAAATGCCTTTAGTAACTTTGGAGTTGAAAGTTAATTAAGGAGTATATTAAAGCTTTACTTAATTACTAATTTTGTAACATTTTAATTGTATTTTCGAAATGCATATATGCAGCTAAGTTTGTAGGGGTGAAGTCTCCAATACCATACAAATTTAGAAATGTCGGAGTTAAACATTTGAAATACGGAATGAATTTCGCATATGGAGGCACCGGTGTGTTCAATACCTTGGTTGCGGCACCAAACATGACCACCCAAATCGATTTTTTTCAGCAATTCATCAAAGACTCCGTTTTCAATGCCCAAGACCTACACTCCTCCGTGGCATTGATCACTCTTGCTGGCAATGACTACGCATATTACCTGGCCCTGAATAATTCTTCTGAGGTTAGTTCGTATATACATGCACTCATTACTACTATGTCCATATAACAAAACATCTGCAAATATTTTAACTTTTGGTCATTTTCACTTTGATATAACTAACATTAGCAATTTGAGGAAAAATTAAAGATTGCGTCAATTCCAATCTAAAATTAAGGTGAATTTGCAATTAGTTATCACTTCCTATATATGTACAAGAACAATACGTACGTATGTCTCACTTCTTTTACTATTTCTGTAATGATCGACTTTCATAAGTACCTCTCCTATTGAGATGCTTCTACTTGCATATAGCAGACATATACTTTAGATAACCCAAAAAAACACATGGAAACTTAATTTGGTCTCTTTAATTTAGGCCATTTTTAAAGTGGCTCCATTTAGTTTCAAGTTTTGTGATCAAAGACTAATGAAAGACAAGTTAAGGTTTTTGCCAATTACAAAGAGCAATTTAGCACTCAAGGCCTCAAGCCTTGCACGGCTAGTGCAACAGTATAATAGTCGAAGTCACAAACTTGATCCATGTGGTTATGGTCGTTAATTTTTACCTAGATCGTATGTATAAGTCATTTTCCAGTTGGGGTAGCTCGCATACACACCACATCCCTTACCTGACTATTCTGTCCAAGTAATTGGCGGAATCCTTGATTTTTCTTCGATTTCTAAAGTGATCTATATGGAAGTGTTTAATTGCAAAAATTAAAAGTATAGACTCAAATGAAAAGTAACCCTGAAATTAAAAGGACCAATCTATAATTATCCTGTATAATGTTATTTACATTTGACACCAAATATATGCTCTAGGCCTCTAAGTCTATGGTTTAAGGAATGAAATCAAATTAAAAGTCCACCAAAGTCCAAATTCTGTTAGAAACAAGAACAAAAAAGAATCAGTGGACATTAACCGAGTGGAATGTATTATTCTTTTTATCTTTCTTGTTTTTGGAAATTTGAAACGAACATTATAAAGATGATCCTCTAAGAACCATAAACATACAAGCATCAAAATAGATAATAGGGTACACTTTCCTGGAGAAATTAGTAAACCACACTCAAGGTTGACTAATAAATTTATGCCCTCAATCAGCAATTTAGCATAAAATTGTCTTCATGATGGATGTGGTTGATAGATGTGGCTGCAATTCTTACCAAGTACTAGGTATCTCTAACTAGTGAAATGTATGAACTATGAAATGAAAGAGAGAGAGAGACCATTGGAAGTTAGCATGTAAGGTTTACCATTCAAGTTGAGTATTATGTACAACAGTCAGTGGCGGATCTAGGATTGAAGAATGGGGTGGGCTAGAATTTTTTCTCTTTGCCTAAAGTGAAACAGAGAAATTGAGTTGATAATTTGAAAACATATAACTAAAGTATATAAACATATAATATATATATTATATATTATTGAGAGGACAAAGATAAGAAAGAACCCAACCAAAATTAATACCAAATAATTACTGAAAAGAAATATTACATAGAAACATTTTAAAACAAGAAAGAAAAACTTTATCGAAATTAATGTCAAATAGCTAGACTACCAATATTTTTCTTCTCGACTAAAAAGAGAGATGAAGTTCACAATAATAAGAAGTAATTAATGTAAAAGTAGAGCTAGCTAGTTGCATTGCTTCTCTCTTTGTACAAGAGAAATAATATTTTGGGGAAAAAAATTATAGAACATATTGTATGGTATGAATTATATCTAAACTGAAAAGAAAATAGTTTAAAGAAACTATGAAGTAAAATTCAAGAAAAAAAGAAAGTAAAAAGGAATCCAATGGTCAAAAAGAAGTAAAAATGAAAAGAAAAGAAAAAATCAAATAATGTCAATCTGGTGAAAGACTACCAAGTTTACTTGGATTAAAGTCAAGGTCCTTAGCCAACAAGGTAACACCATACAATCAATAGATTTCACTTACAGTAATTCCATTGTAGTGCAATTTTAAGCTGGGTTGCAGTCCACTGAATAGATACGCCACTGACAACAGTATAGGACATGTGAGGATGTGTGGTCCATGACCTAATATGATCAGTTGTACATATACCCAAAATACCATACATCAGTTGAGACAGAGATTAGGCAGATCTCTTTTAGGGGTGGGTTCGGTTCCGAGCCTAAACCAAAAATCGAACCGAAATTAGAATCGGTGCGGTTTTTTCATTTTGAGAAGTTGGCACTGAAAACCAAACCGAACCGAACGGTTCGGGAAGGTTCGGCCCAGTTTCGGTTTTTTTTTTTTTTTTTTTTGAAAAACAGATTTTTACCAAATATACGTCTTTGGTATTGTAACTCGAGAAGTTTTTGTTTCTTCAAACCTATAATAATAATCTATAACAAGAAGTTTACAAGTTTACTAATGCATGCTTTGTACTTCACTAGACAATAATCTATAATTCGATACTCCATAGTCCATATAATTCAATTGATATAGTCAAACAAATTTAGCATCAACATATGAAATGGTCAAAAAATATAGAGTCCAAAGTTTATAAAAGTCCATCATTACATTAAACATCAGAAAAATAATGAACTAACATCAACATATGAATGAGGGCAATGGCATGATCTCAAGCTCGGAAAGGTGAAGTCTTCGACTTTGGAGGTAACATTCCGCTCCGACTACTCCCCACTGCAGCTCCACATGACATCTTAAGTATCTTTACATTAGTATTTAAGTGCAATAACAAATTCCTTAAAACAGAAACTGCAATAACAAATCCCTTAAAATACCCCAAAACTGGAATAATCAACAAAAAACAGAAACTGCAGTTTTTAAATGCAAAACATAAACAAAAAAGCAGAAACTAGAATAATTAACAAAAAACAGAAACTGCAATTTTTAAGTGCAACTCAGAAACTGCAAACATAAACAAAAAGTAGAAACTGGAATAATCAACAAAAAACAGAAACCAAAAGCATAATGCAGAAACTGCTTGCATATTGCAGAAACAATAAAAGCATAATGCAGAAACTGCTTGCATATTGCAGAAACAATTCACACAATGCAGAAACAATTCACAGAATATAGAAACTATTCACACAACGCAGAAACAATTCACACAATGCAGAAACAATTCACATAATGCAGAAACTGCTTGCATATTGCAGAAACATATTATACCAACAAGACAACAAATCATTCAGCACATATATACTAGATTAGTAGATCACCAGCAGCCCTTTAGGATAGAAGCACATACCTGAGATGATGAAGTCGATTTCAGATGAGTACCCGAACTGGTAGCAGCTGATTTAGATTGCCTCTTCATTTTCTAGCTATGCAAATTACTCCTATTCAAATCAGTAAACAGAAATGTGATTACAGAGGAAGAAAAGCAAAACAAACTAGTCCAAAACATTCAAAATATCATTCCAAAACAACAAACATATTCAAAATATCATTCTGGGCAGCAACCATCAAGTTTGTTCATAACATATTATACTAATACCACATTATACATAATAAATCAAGTACTACCTAAATGGAGCAGGTTTTAATGGCATTTGGAAGGTTGCAAGACTCAAAGAACTTTGGAATGCCCCACTCTTTAGCTTTGGAATGCCACATGAATCTGGCTTTTGATCCAAAAAACAAATACCCTATTTTTCTTTTTTGATCAAAAACAAAAACCCAATTTTGCAGAACATCACTATTGAACAAATACAAAAACAAATACCCTATTTTTCTTTTTCGATCAAAAACAAAAACAATAACCTAAAAATTGCAGAACATCACTACAGAATGAAACTATGAAATATGAATAACGTCTGGATCAGTGGATCCTACCCCGATTTGAACATCAACCAAATCAACACAACAAGGCAACAATAAAGATTGAGATCAAGAGAATCAGAGAAAATAACCCACCCTTACCGGCGTAACGATCCGGATGAGTATACTGAGGTGGAGGTGGCTTGCTGCTGTGGAGGAGAACTAGCCTAGAACTCTAGACACAGAGCAGGTGAGGAGAATATGCTAGTGAGGAGACAAACTAGCCCAGAAGTCCAGAACACCCCTAAATATCATATCGATGACCATATAAGAAACTGAGTGAAGCGATGCACAGTGCTTATCGACGAGAGCTTCGATTTTCGGCACGTGATCGGGAGAGAGGTCAGTCTGAGAGAGAGATCGAGATTCGCCGAGTCGAGACTAAGGTGAAGTCTGAGAGAGTTAGAGCGAGGTTGTGAGGGGATAGGCGACCAAGTGAATCATTTTAGGGTAAGTTGGAACAAATTAAAAAACCCTATACAAAAACGACGTTGTTTTATTTGCAGATTCGGTTTTGCGGTTGCCGAAACTGAAAATCGAACCGAACAGATTCGGTGCGGTGCGGTTTTTTCCAGTTCAGTGCTGTTTTTTTTAGCTGCAGTTCGGGTATCGGTGTGGTTTTTTTCGGTTTTCGGTTTCGCGAGCCCACCCCTAATCTCTTTGGTCCATAAAATCCTGCCAGTGTCGTCTCCTTCATTTGTTTTTTAGCTTCAGTACGACAAATTGATGAGGAATGTATTAACAACATAAGTGAATTATACACGTGTGAACGCTATATATGTTACTCGATTAGTGTCGACATTTATGAATAAAAAATTGATCTCTTTCTGATTTCTTGTGTATTTTAGGGTTTTAAACCTTTCATCACATCAGTTGTAAATCAATTAAGTGTGAACTTGAAACGCGTCTATGACTTGGGAGTGAAGAAAATAGTTGTTACAGCTCTACAACCTTTGGGATGTCTTCCTGGCAGCACAGCCGAATTCTCATTCCAGAAGTGCAATGGAACACAAAACTTGCTGGTCGGTTTCCACAACCTCTTGTTGCAGCAAGCTATAGCCAAGTTGAACAATGAATCGAAGAGTTCTTTCATCGTTCTCGATCTATATACCTCATTCATGTCCGTGCTGAAGAATAAAGGAGACCATCCAGGTAACTACCTGTTACCCAAAAAAAAAAAAAATTACACGGTTAACATTATTGCTCTTTTTAGTATTAAAACTGTTAGTAGTCGAAATACATCCCCTAGGGACTATTGGTAAGTCGGTGAAAACATGAAAATTAGCTGATAATATAAAAGTAGGGGTACAAATTCACTTTCTGTTCACTCAAATTTAGGTTCAAACACTTTATTAATGTAATATTTGGAGTGTTAAGCCTTTGCATCACGTCTTGTCGTTTTTTGTTTCCATACTTTGGGAACACATGAGGTTAAACTAAAATGGCATGTATAAAATATGTATCTTGTTGTCTTGGGCAGGAAGCATAAAGTTTGAGAACCCGTTGAGGCCATGTTGTGTTGGCGATTGTGGGAGTGTCGATGAGAGTGGGGCGAAGAAGTACACCATATGTGACAACCCGAAATCTGCATTCTTTTGGGACGGTGCTCACCCTACTCAACAGGGCTGGCTTGCTGTGTATTCAGCTTTGCAAGGAACACTTGAAGAATTGTACTAGAATTTCCAATTAAGCGCGCCAGTCAATATAGTAGAGCTATGCCATGATAGTTAAGTGTATGTCTGATGTGTATCTACTCGTCTTATTTTATTTTATGTTTTTTTTTTTTTTGGTTTAGGGTTTTACCATTGTCTTGTCATAAGATGTCATATATGTATCAAGTCGCGTAAGAAATAATTTCTACTACTGCAAAGCACTCTTTCCGATTAAGATATTTGCCCATTGATTATTAAATTTATTTTTAAAGAAAAAGAATATCTAATTTTATTTTAGGTCACCTAGCTATCTTAGATAGAGCTTATAAGAACATATTTAGCAGACTCTTTATATTGACTCTTTAGCTATTTATCAATTTTAGCAGCTGCACAAGTTTTTTTTTTTTTTTTTTTTTAAGCAAGGTAGTTAGCCCTTTATTGATACCAAAGAAATTACAAAGAAGAGAAATCATCTTTTTTTTTGTTTTTTAAGCAAGGTAGTTAGCCCTTTATTGATACCAAAGAAATTACAAAGAAGAGAAATCAGCTGCTACTGCAGCCATAAGAAAACTGGGAGGTGAAAAATAAAAAGTATCCTGAACTAAATCATGCCCATGTGCAGCGAGCAAGTGAGCTACCATATTAGCCTTCCGACCAATGTAGACTATCCTCATACTACTTACATCCTCTAACATAAAACTTAGATCCTCATATAAACGACCAAGTGCAGATGTATTGGTGACTGAAGGCGAGCTAAGTTGCCGCTGAACCTCCAGAGCATCTGTTTCCAAAATAGCTGGACTGAAGCCATGTGCAGCTGCAAACCGAACTGCATGTAAGCATGCCTGCACCTCAGCATGCTCCACTGAGAGCAATCCCCCCAATCGGCCTGCTCCTCCTCCCAGCATAGCACCATTTGAATCTCTGACCACAAAACCAAATGATAGGACCAAAAAGTGTGATGATATTATTGAATATGTGCCCCATTTTAGCCTTGTTTCTCCCTTAAGTTTCGTGTTTTGAGTCATTGAGTCGTTTTCAGAGTTTTGTAGAGTGTTTGGAGTGAAATAAGCGGAAAAAGTAAAATTCATGAAAAATCCTAGCTGGATCAGGATTCCTCATTGTCGACTATTTTTGCGATCTTTACATTTTATTTTCTCTAGAAAATTCTGATATTCTCCTGCTTGTTGTAGGAAACCTTGCCTGGTGGAACTCTTGGAAACAACAATGATTGAGTCATAAAATAAAGCATTAAGATATTTGACCAAGCAATGAAGAAGGGGAATAAAGGAGAAAGACGTTTTCAGTTGAGGAATAAAAGAAAAAGATGCTTCAGCTGGAAAAATAAATAAGAGAAAGACGTTTCAGCTTGGAAATTAAAGGAATTGCCCCGTTATGAGAGGAGTTAAGGCCATAAAGGAGACGTTTCAGTTGGGAAAGCCAACCAATGCTCCCCTATAAATAGGCAATGTCCAGAATAGAATTAAGATCACTTCCCAGCCAGCATCACTTCCTGGCCAAAAACCATTCCAAGACTGCCCAATTCACTCCTTAAACTTCCATCACCTACAAGACCGTGACACCATCCATCCATCAATCTACAAAGCTCTAAGGCGCTGAGTCAAGGACGCTCCACCACCATAGCAGAGACAAGTTCATCACATTGCTGCTAAGCCGCTGAGGAAAGCTTCAAAGTGTAACTATGACTCTACTTATAATTTTTGTTTCGGTTTTGTTTGTTTCAATTTGCGAGTTGTGTAATTGGAGACATGAAATTTTCAGAATATTTTTATTAATATTTTTGAGATTTTCAGTTTATTATTGAGTTAATTTCGAGAGTTCTTTTATGATGCATGTTACAATCTTGTGCCCTTTTACGTGTTTAGGTAATTTTCAGAGTTAGGTTAATAAGTTTGCATGCTAGAATAACGGTGAGAGTTCTTGTGTGTTTTCTAAATTTGCCAAGAGTAATTGTTATTTGTTAAGACGCTGAGTTAAAAAGTAGCAATTAGTTCTAAAAAGTGGTAAAAACTATGTTCAATGGTTAAATGATTCTGGAAATTACGTGTTAAATTCTATGTCTAATGGTTAATTTGCACGTGTGAGTTGATTCGAGGGTTAGATAATACTACTAGTTAAGAGAATTACGCTGAGTGTTTTCGAAAATTAGTAGTATTAGGCTTGGTAAGGACTTTTCTGATCCATGCCTACATTAGAATGAATCAGATAAATGATTGATCCGCTGAGGCTTTTCATTTGAGCTCTTATCTAGGCATTTAAGATGGGCACATTTTTGTAGCATGTTGAAATGAATGAATTTTCTGTTTTTACACTTAGTAATTTCTGAGTGGTATTGGTCTAGGTTAGGGAAGTCGATCATTGTAATAATTTTATTTGTTTTGTTTTTATTTTAAGTAGATTAGAAACCAAATTCAAAACCCCCCATTTTATTCTTTTATTTGTTAATTGACCTTTTTGTGTAGGTGTACCCTACAATCCCCGGACTGAACGATCCCTGCTTATCCTATACTGACAACTACATTTTGCAGGGTTAAATTGTGAGGCTATTTCAGCCGCATCAATTTTTGGCGCCGTTGCCGGGGATTGTTAAAATCCCTTGCACTTAAAGTGTCATCGATTTTGTTGTATATAGAATGCATACTAATTTTTGTACTACACTTGTGGAATGGTGACAAATTGCGATTTCGGTTTGGCCAAGCTTTAATTGTGATTTAGTTTAAGTTTTATGAGTGTTACAAAATTAAGCATGTCTTTTATCATTGTTGTACAATTTGTAGAAGTTGTTTTTTTTAACCATATTGTAAATTGAATGTGTTTCACTTAGATTTTTTTTTTCAGCATGTTGTAAATTGTATATTGTAAATTGTAGAATGAGTTTTTTTTTTTAGGATGTTGTAAATTGTATGTGTTTCACTTAGATTAATATACTTAGGTTATGAATTTAGCTAAATACTTAATTGTTGTAAGTGTGTAAAATCGTATGAGTAGACAAGGGCCATTTTGTTAATATTGGCCTAAACCCTTCATTTGTACATTGCCATGGTCTCTTGAGGTTGAGGGCGGCCTTTATTAGCACTTGGAGAACTGTCTAACACATAAGTTAATTTCCCAGCTGAGTAAGGGGCGCATATGGATGGTGTCTTAGGTTGAGACCCTGGGTGATCGGTTCAATTGGATCTCAGAGATACTATAGAATGAGGCTAAACCACTATGTGGGAGTAGCCGATAGGGGCCTAAACCTCAATGAGGGAGTAGCCTCCGTAGTATCACTAAAATGAGTCCTCCCTCTCACTTACCTCTTAATCTGGCCATTCTGCTTTCTGAAACAAAGGAAAGAGACTTATGTCTGGGTGACTATCCCTATATCGTATCTCACCAATAGTAGTGGTTTCTATTGGGCTCGACTTACAACTTGGAATCAATTGAGATATTAACTATGTTTATAACAAACTAACAAAATGTTGTGTGACATGCTTAAGGTATATTGGATTAAACATGACCTTGTCGAGGGTAGGTTCTGTAGTCCGATTGCACAACGAGGTCCTCTGTCCAGTACCTAAGTATGTAAATGTAAAAGTAACTTAGAAAGTTAAGGAAAGGCATACTGTTTGTATCCGAATCGTGTATATGCTACTAACACTTGACCAAGGAATGAGCACGTGTGAACAAGGAGAACAGTCTAGGCTGAAGGACTATAAATATTAAGCGCTGCATGGGAGGCAACCCATTTCAATCGAAGCTGTGGAGGAGCCATCAACGAGAGTTTGACATTTCTATCCCTTCACTTGCTTAGGTTGAATTGTACTTGTGTCTTTGTTTGTTTGTTTATTTTTCCTTTCCCTTATCTTCGTAGCCCCCCATATTTAGGGTCTATATACCATATTTCTTGCCTACGTTGAGGACAATGTAGATTCTAAGTGTGGGGTGGGTTTACAACTTTATTTCAGAATTTTTTTCAGTAAAAAAAAAAAAAAAAAAAAAGTTAGTTTTATAGTCTTTTTGAGTGTTTGAGTCTTAGGATGCCCCTAACGTCTGGGATGAACATGTCTCTGAATTCATGGCTGAAGGTTTTCACAATCAAAATATGACTTAATTGAATTCTGTGGTTAATCGACATTGTGATGCTTGTATGAAGATTTGAGATAGGATTGTAACTTGGTTCATTAAGCATGCTAGGATTAAGTCTGATTCATTTGACCCAAAGTGAGTTGTTGAGCTAAAATACTTTCTTTTGGAGTGCTTAACTGATAATTCTAGAATTTCGTGGCTGTATTTGCAAAACCTCATCATTCTTTGAAAATCCAATGATCATGTGTCATAGATTTTAATGGACTACAGAGTACTAGAACTCGGCTGTTGTGACTGTCAAAACTTGTATGCCATAATATGCACTGATCCTGGATAGGATAGAAGACATTAGGGTTACCACCATAACCAAATAAGCATGTGTCCCCAATTGTGCCCGTCGTGGGACTCCTTAGACTGAACCCCTTTGAGCCTACGTTGAAAACCTTTGTTTCATCACCCTCACTACCCTACCATGAGCTTAGTACAGGATATCTCTACCCCTGTCTTAGGGACTTAGTAGAGCATGACATAGTATGTAGGGGTGACGATGAAAGACAAGTGTGGGGTGGGGAAAATCCAAGAAAAAAAGAAGAGAAAGAAAAAAAAAAAAAATTTGCCGTAAAAAAAAAAAATGAAAATGAAAAAGAAAGAAAGAAAAGCGGCAAAATAGAAGAAAAATTGAAAAGAAAATTCTTGGGAAATTGTTGAAGTGTGGTTTTGGACTTTCAAATTTGTAGAAGGCTCAAAGTTGAAAATTATGCCTTTGTCCATTCCCATGTTGGTTAGAGTGAAGTTTTGGCCCAAAACAATGATATTTGGCCTACAAAAATGATGACATAAAGTGGTCCATATATGCTCTGCTAGGTCCTTAGGATTTTTGTATCCTTAATCTTCATTTCGAAAACCCTAGCTTAGCCCCATTACAACCTGTTTTAAGTGCTGACTTGATCCTTGAGATGGGCAGTCTTTGGTTAGTGAAGTCAGGTACGCAGTCGAGCTTATGGTTTAGGTCCATTTGTGCACTTAGTCATTTCATGAGGTCTTTAATAATTCTTCACAAAATGCGTTTATTGATGAAATATGCAAGCTGTTTGTTGCCTTACAATTTATTCTCTTGCATATACTTGAGAGTGAAGCTTTTAAGCATAGCCATTTCTGAGAGAAAAATCGAGAGTATGCCCTGTGAGTTTGGATTGGACTTGTTCGAAACATGCTATCATTCACTGTATAACTTAAGTTCTCCATATCTTGCTTAGTCATATGAATGTCACAGGTTTATTAACCATGGAATTATCTATGCAATTTTGATTAAGTGTTTAACGTGAAAGCCATGAGTTTGGAGTCTCTGAGACAACAGTTAGGGGAAGTAGAGTCATTTACTTGTTTTTTGTTGAGTCGTTGTTTTGTTTTGTATTTTTGTTTTGCTAAGGGACTAGCAAAAGCTAAGTGTGGGGCAGTTGATAGGACCAAAAAGTGTGATGATATTATTGAATATGTGCCCCATTTTAGCCTTGTTTCTCCCTTAAGTTTCGTGTTTTGAGTCATTGAGTCGTTTTCAGAGTCTTGTAGAGTGTTTGAAGTGAAATAAGCGGAAAAAGTAAAATTCATGAAAAATCCTAGCTGGATCAGGATTCCTCACTGTCGACTATTTTTGCGATCTTTACATTTTATTTTCTCTAGAAAATTCTGATATTCTCCTGCTTGTTGTAGGAAACCTTGCCTGGTGGAAATCTTGGAAACAGCAATGATTGAGTCATAAAATAAAGCATTAAGATATTTGACCAAGCAATGAAGAAGGGGAATAAAGGAGAAAGACGTTTTCAGTTGAGGAATAAAAGAAAAAGATGTTTCAGCTGGAAAAATAAATAAGAGAAAGACGTTTCAGCTTGGAAATTAAAGGAATTGCCCCGTTATGAGAGGAGTTAAGGCCATAAAGGAGACGTTTCAGTTGGGAAAGCCAACCAATGCTCCCCTATAAATAGGCAATGTCCAGAATAGAATTAAGATCACTTCCCAGCCAAGATCACTTCCCAGCCAGCATCACTTCCTGGCCAAAAACCATTCCAAGACTGCCCAATTCACTCCTTAAACTTCCATCACCTACAAGACCGTGACACCATCCATCCATCAATCTACAAAGCTCTAAGGCGCTGAGTCAAGGACGCTCCACCACCATAGTAGAGACAAGTTCATCACATTGCTGCTAAGCCGCTGAGGAAAGCTTCAAAGTGTAACTATGACTCTACTTATAATTTTTGTTTCGGTTTTGTTTGTTTCAATTTGCGAGTTGTGTAATTGGAGACATGAAATTTTCAGAAATTTTTATTAATATTTTTGAGATTTTCAGTTTATTATTGAGTTAATTTCGGTTCTTTTATGATGCATGTTACAATCTTGTGCCCTTTTACGTGTTTAGGTAATTTTCAGAGTTAGGTTAATAAGTTTGCATGCTAGAATAACGGTGAGAGTTCTTGTGTGTTTTCTAAATTTGCCAAGAGTAATTGTTATTTGTTAAGACGCTGAGTTAAAAAAGTAGCAATTAGTCCTAAAAAGTGGTAAAAACTATGTTCAATGGTTAAACGATTCTGGAAATTACGTGTTAAATTCTATGTCTAATGGTTAATTTGCACGTGTGAGTTGATTCGAGGGTTAGATAATACTACTAGTTAAGAGAACTACGCTGAGTGTTTTCGAAAATTAGTAGTATTAGGCTTGGTAAGGACTTTTCTGATCCATGCCTACATTAGAATGAATCAGATAAATGAATTGATCCGCTGAGGCTTTTCATTTGAGCTCTTATCTAGGCATTTAAGATGGGCACATTTTTGTAGCATGTTGAAATGAATTTTCTGTTTTTACCTTAGTAATTTCTGAGTGGTATTGGTCTAGGTTAGGGAAGTCGATCATCGTAGATAATTTTATTTGTTTTGTTTTTATTTTTAAGTAGATTAGAAACCAAATTCAAAACCCCCCATTTTATTCTTTTATTTGTTAATTGACCTTTTTGTGTAGGTGTACCCTACAATCCCCGGACTGAATGATCCCTGCTTATCCTATACTGACAACTACATTTTGCAGGGTTAAATTGTGAGGCTATTTCAGCCGCATCACCAAAACCCCTAGTTCTAGATCCATGGAAGAAAGAACCATCCATGTTAATTTTACACTAGCCTACTAGGGGAGCCGCCCATGTATTCACCCTACCTTTACGAGTGTTATTAGTCTGAGGCTTGGAGTTGTGAAAACGAAACTCCTCAAGTCGAGAAACCGACTTAATGAGCACGTCACATGCCCTGCTAGTCTTATCCTCCCAAACCCGAGAATTCCTCTCCCTCCAAATACTCCACAGCTAGCAAAACAATTCACCCAAATCATTTGCCCACGACCCTCGTTCCAAACAGCAGTGGAAGATAGAAGGTCACTAACCATCGTAACTTCGCCCACGACCTCATTGTTGCGAATCGATTTCCCTCCGGGCAACTCCAACACCCAAGCAGCAGACCAAATATTCACTGAAGTACCATATCTCACCTGCCAATAAGAGCCTTCTGCCAACAAATACCTTGTAGAAAAAATACTTCTCCAAGAGAAAGAGGGAGAAGAATGAGAATCAGCAGTCCAGAAAGATCCTTGCGGAAAGTATCTTGCCTTATACATCTGAGCAATAAGTGAGGACAGGTTGTTAATCACTCTCCAAGCTTGTTTAGCGAGCATGGCCGAGTTAAAGTTCGATAAACTCCTAAACCTGAGTCCGACCTCCTCCTTTGGATTACATAATGCTTTCCATGTCTTCCAATGGATCTTCTTTTTATCAAGAGTTGAGCCCTACCAAAACCTCGCTCACATTTGTTCCAAATCATCACAGAAATTCTTAGTCAAATGGAACGCGCTCATTGCATAGGAGGGCAGTGCTTGAGCAACAACCCTAATTAGAATGTCTTTACCCGCCCCACTCAACATCTTCCCTTGCCAAGCCTGAAGTTTCTTGGCCAAATTATCCTTGATATACTGAAATGTAGCTGTCTTTTTCCTACCCACATAAGTAGGCAGACCAAGATATTTCTCATGTGAAGCAACCACCTCCACTCCCAACAACTCAGACACTTCAACCTTCAAAGCTTTTGAAACATTACCACTGAATACAACCGAGCTTTTATTAAAATTAACCATTTGCCCAGACGCACGTCCATAAGTCTCTATAACGTCTTGTATCTCATAGCACGCCTCCAATGAGGCCTGAGCACATAACATGCTATCATCTGTGAAAAGAAGGTGAATTATTGATAGAGCAGAATCACACACCTCTATACCTGGTAGAAGACCTTGCTCCTGCTTCTGTTGGATCAAAGCCGAAAAACCTTCAGTCCTTAAAAGGAACAATATCCTCGAGGCTTCCCCCGAACCAAGAAAGAGTATCGAACTGAACTTACACATTGCATGACAATCTCAATCCAATCATGTTCAAACCCAAACCGGTGAAGAACTTACTTGAGAAAATACCACTCCATTCTATCATAGACCTGACTAAGATCCATTTTTAATGCCATATAACTTTCACGGCCCTCCCTCTTGTTATGGACAAAATGTGCTATCTCATTAGCCACCAGAATATTATCAGTAATCAGACGACCAGGTACACATGCACTTTGGAAAGGAGATATTACATGAGGTAATACAAGTTTCAAGTAGTTTGCCACCATCTTAGAACAAATCTTGTAGATAACATTACAAAGCATAATTGGTCTCAAGTCTGACATTCTCTCTGGGTTACTAACCTTTGGAATAAGACAAATATGAGTGAAATTAATTTGTCTCAAGAGCTGACCTGACTGCAAAAAGCTTTGCAGTGCAAGAGTAACATCCTCCCCAATCACATCCCAATAGTGTTGAAAGAATAAAGGCTGCATACCATCCGGGTCGGGCAATTTTGTAGGGTACATTTGAAACAACGCACCCTTAATTTCTTCCTGACTGTATGGAGCACATAATTGAGCGTTCATCTCAGGACTCACACAAGCTTGTAGCGCTACAAGAGTCATAGTCACTGCCTTATGATCAATATCCTGCGCTGCAAACATCTTAGAGAAATACGAGGTAACAATGTTCTCCATACCCTTATCATCCTCACACCAACCACCCTCCTTATCATAAAGTCCCTGCAACATATTCTTACGTTGCCTGTTTGAAGCTTTATGATGAAAAAAGTTGGTATTGCGATCCCCTTCTTTGAGCTAAGTTACCCGAGACCGCTGTCACCAAAAAATCTCCTCCTGAGATAGTAACACCTGGAGGCTATCCTGCAAACTCTTCTTCTCAAACTGGACAGCCTCTGAAATTGGCACAGCCATTAGTTCCTCCATACGGGACCGGATACCAAGCATACTCTGCTACCTTGCTCGAAAAGTTTTCTTTTGCCAACGATTCAACCTTAGGCGAGTATGCATGACCTTGTTCGCTACACAGAACATTGGAGTTCCCGTAACATCAGTCTTCCAGACTTCCTGCACAATCCCATTACACTCAACATGTTGCACCCAATACGCCTTAAACTTGAATCGATGATAACGCGGACGCTGGAGAATAGGAACTGTACTCGCCTGTAGCAGGATAGGAGCATGATCAGAATCACTGGGAGGAAGGTTACATACCCTAGCATGGCCAAACAAGTCACACCATGACGGAGTACATACAGCCCTTTCCAAGCGCAGTTGCGTTTCAGAATTCCACCAAGTACACATAGGCCCATAAAACCCTAGATCAAGCAAATCCCCATATCCGAGTGCCTCACGAAGCATTTGCCTCTCTGCCCTCACTGGTCCATCAATCTTCTCACTACTATTCAATATCTCATTAAAATCTCCAATGACAACCCAAGGAAGTGAGTCCAGATCACTCAGGCTACCCAACAAATCCCAGGAACGATCACGGTCCCCAGTTTGTGCATACCAATAAAAGCCTATCAGTCGCCATTGCGGTTCACCAGGATTGCCATACACCACCAAATCGATATGATGTGCAGAGGAAGTTCGAATATGCACCTTCACATTCTCATTCCAGGATTGCCATACACCCTCACTCAACACCTCCTTATACTGTTGGTAACCCAAGGCACAGTGCAGATCCAAAAAATCTGCCATACGTCTTATCTTTATTTCACAAAGAAACACAATTTGAGGACGATTCTGGGATATGAGATCCTTCAACGCCCGCTTTGTTATGTCATTGCAGATCCCTCTACAATTCCAACTGAGGATGTCCATGTTCATTGCCAACCAGATCCAGCTTACCGGAAAACCATAAGCAAACCCTAGAAGAAACCTTAGGTCGAGAGCTGCACAAGACTCTTAAGTAGCTTTCTAATTAAACTTTTAGCTATCTCGCTCTTAAAAATAGAGAATGGGATGAGATTTTCTACTATTTTTTTAAATTTACAACATTCCTTTTAAGTAATATATGTAATTTATAAATGAATTTAAATTATTTTTATTTGATAAATAATAAAAATTTAAAACTAGCTAAAATAGAGAGAACTTATGCAGACATATTTTAAAACTAGCTAGCCAAAATGACTTTCTAGCTACTTTGGCTAAAATTTGACTATAAAATGGCTAGTATTGTTAAAGATGTTTTTAGCAGACTATCTATCTTTACTTCTTAACTATTTTGGAGATCGTGTTTAGTTTTTTTTTTTATCAATTTTAGAGCATCTCCAACAGTAGAATTTACGTTTTAGTTAAATTTACTTAGAGTTAAGAAATATAGCTATTGATTTAATAATGTTGCTCCAGCAGTAGTAGCTATTTGTGAATAATATACTAGATTTTATCGAACTGTAAATTGACATGTGGACAAAAGAGGAGAGAGAAATATAACTTTACTTTAACTATTCTTGATTGTCTAGCTAAATATAGTGTTAATGTTTAAAGTTCAGCAGTAGTTAAACCTTTATTAACGTTAGTCCAATAGACGGACTGCTATCAATGATATTCTTTAGGGCTCCCGCTACTTGTCAAGTGAAATACAGAGGGCGTCAGAGGGAGACCGCGCTGGGCGATCTTCTCTTCTCCGATCCCTAAGTTAGTCAATGTATTTGTGTTGACAAAGTAACAGTAGGTAAGTATTAAATGCGTAATTAATAAGGAGAGAGGAGATGACCTTTTATAGGTGAGGAGGGAACTGATCTTCTCCATGTTTTCGATGTGGGACTGATATGCTTCAGTCCCCAGCTTCTGGAGCTTCTAATGCTATCTTGGCGCGGCACGTGGTGGCGCGTCAGAGGTGATCTAGGGGTAAGCCGAGGCTCAAGCGGTAGCATGCTTGGCTGTGTTCCCGTAGGTCACTCATTTTGCTGGAGTTTGATATCACTAGCGGTAGCATGAGCGTGGCTCATTATAGCTAATTATGCTTGTGAATGCATGTGTAAGTACAAGTCCCCCAAGTCCCTAGTCTAGGAGGGCAATCTTGGTTGGGGAGTTGCCTAGCGGTTCGAAGCGTTGCTTCCTCCAGTCTTGCAAAAGCATAATTAGCGTCAGTGTGTTGTCAACCATGGACTTACTAAGAAAACGCTTTATACCTTCTGGGTGGGCCCCTACTAGGCCCCCTAGGGAGTCCCTCACTCCCTGACTAAGATAGACCTCCGTTTGGCCGGTGCATTGTTTGTTGAGGGGAGATACGTTGAGCAGATCGAGGGTGTTGGGTAGCGAACCCAATCTTTGATACCCAGGTGGCGGGGTTCAACATGCCTGATCAGGGCCATCAAAGACTGTTGACACATCCCCCTACCTGTCCCGGAGGACCATGTTTTGACTGCAATGCCGCGTTGCGGTCTTTGTCGAAGTGAGGCGTTGCCTGGGGAATCGCCGCTGGCAGAAGTTCCTCTGCTGATGATAAATGGCCGGAAATGTCTCGAGGACCCGCCTGGCGGTAGCCTGATGCATGGCGTTGTGGTCAGCGGTGACTGTCTTCCTGCTGTTAAGGAGAAGTATCGCTATCGGAGTTGTTTTGAGCGGAGATTATCTCGCCTGCGAGGTGGAAAGGGAGAAGTTCCGCTAGTGGAGTTGCGCTTAGCAGAGACTATCTCGCTTGCAAGATGGAAAGGGAGAAGTTCCGCTAGCAGAGTTGCGCTTAGCGGAGACTATCTCGCTGAGTGCTTCAATGATTGACGATTTTCCTTTTCGATGGTTACCTTGGATAGACGCTTCATGTGATGGTGCCAGACACGTGGCCTATATGTATTGGATTAGTGTGTGCAATAATGTCTCTTCAACACGCCCATCGCCTCGCCATTAATGTGAGTAATTATTGATTTTGTAACCGAGGCATTGCCTCAGTTAATCCGGAGAGTAAGTGCGTTTGTGAGGCACGTGTATGGTTGTACTACTATGTCATTTTGCAGCGGACGGCCTAGATTAGTTTGATGTTGACATAAAATAGTGGGAAACCTTGTGTTTTGGCACTTCGTACTTTTTACCTTGTGTCGTCATCTTCAAGCTTTGCCCTTTGTTACAAGAAGAGGACTGCTAAGATTTCGTGAAGGTATCCAGCTTTTGGAGCACAAAGATCTTCTATAGTGAAGAGAAGCGCCTTTGACTTGACCCAAGTTCTCAGCTTTGTGGTTGGTACTCTGAATCTCATCCCTGTTTTATTGGATTTCTGCGTTTGCTTTTGTCGGTTTCTGGGTTTTTTCCAATTTGGGGTACTCTATTCCTCCCCGGTGTGTTTTGACGGTGTAAAGCAAGTTTTAGGGATGGGTTTTGGTGTTTGGTAGAGTTAGGGTTTAGGGATTTGCTGGATGGTCAAATCTGGGTTGAGTATATGGGTACTCTATTCTTGTTTTCATGTTTTCTGGGCAAGTGTTCTTGATGCTCCTTGGATGTAACTGATAAAGGGGTAGCTTAGATCTTGTGCGAACTAACTGGTTTGGGTTTTAGGGTTGTGGGATGGCTAGCGTCGTAGATATCTCGAGCGGTGAGGATTCCGGGTGTGACGAGTCGCTCAACGTGGTGGATAGGGTGTTTATTGATTCGTTGCGTTCGTCTGCCCCTGCAGGAACCTCATGGTCCGAACCGCTAGAAATTGAACCACCACAGACCATACCGTGCGAAGTTGCCATGCGTCGTGCTGGTCGTCCTAAGAGTTCTAGGGTAGGGGAGGATGCCGATGCTGGCAAGAGGCGGGAGGATAGGCTGGCAAGTAATAGCGCAGCTAGCGGCTCCGCTGATGGGGTGATAGAGGCTGGCGAGGAAGAAGTTAAGTCGGCCTGGGTTCTCCGCAACGGTGACGGTGGCCGCCTTCAACTGCATGAAGCTGGTGTTTCGCCTGCTAGGTGTTGTGAAACTGCGATCGCCGCTGAAGGACGAGAGAGCGTTTTTCCTGCCAGCGGGGCATGCCACCGTGCACGAGGCGATCTTCCGCTAGGGAGTGACATTCCCGCTGCTGCCAAACCTCCAGATTTTAGTTTGTGAATTTGGCGTCGCTTTTGGGCAGATTTGCCCTAATATGTGGTGGTTGCTGGTGGCGCTCAACTCACTTTGGCATATGTCCAGTTTTGAGGGTCCAACCGTGGTAGAGGTGCTGCACTTCTACGAGTTGGTGTATGTGAAGCGCCAAGGATGTAGCGGACAAGAGAATCTGAGTCGTCGCCAGAGGGCGCCCAAGCTAATCGAGAACTTGAAGGACTCCATGTCACCTTGGCGGGGGACCTTCTGTGTTGCTACCACTGGCTGGGAATATCAAGCGGGGTCGAAAGATGGAGAGCCGACCTTCACGATTAAGTCAGAATTCCAACCTATCCGAGGTTGTCGGTCTAGCGCAGCTTAGAGTTGATTTTTATTGTGCAATACTTCTCTGTTGTAATGACCGCTTCATTGTTTTTTTTTTTTTTTGTAGCTGGCCTGCGCTATAGCTTGATGCGCGACGAAGAGTGCCGCTTGGCAAGGATACACGGTTGCTCGCAGAACCGCAATTTGCTAGATCTCCGCCTACTTACCTGCTGGGAGCTGTTGGTCGATCAGCAATTGACACGAGCCCTTGGTAAGTATCTTCTATTGATGTGCATGTATGCCTCTGGGTTAGAGGCCTAAAAAACTAACATCGACCCTCAGACACTAGCGCTGATCCCATCTGAGGTTCCCGTGGTATTGCCCATGCCGCATCAGTCACACCTCGGCCCCGACAGCTCGCCCGTGGTGCAGGCGGGAGCTGGCAGAAGCAATGACCCTGCTGCGCCAGTCCATCAACGAGAAAGGGTGCCCACTATTAGGCATGGGTCGAAGGAGAGGGTGGCCCCCACGAAGGAGCCAGTGACTATTGGGGGCTGGAGCCGCATACTGGAGAGTTCAACGTCGCCGCTGGTGTGACACAGGTGGTACACCAAGGGAAGCGGAGACAGAACTACTCGGTCGACGAGGATGACGTGGCCGACGTGGAGACCATTGGGGTCTGCTAGCCGAAAAAGGCAAGGCAGGCCCCCTCGAAGGCTACTATGACCTCTAGGCCGGAGGCGCAGATGAGCGACCTAGACTCGTTTGCCGCAAATGCTGAATTCCTGACGGAGTCTTAGTAGGAGTTTATCTTCCACCTTTGTGAGCGGCCTGAAGGGGATTGTGCGCTCAACCACCGTTAACCAATCGCCCTTCAGCTCGGCCTTTGGACATCTCTCTGTTGGGTTGCATGAATTGTTCCTGGCGGCGTCAGACTATCCCCGGGATGAACGGGAGCTTAGTGAAGAGATCAAGGGTCTCCAGGGGGAGCTGGGGGAGGACAAGGACATACTAGTGGATGTGGAGCGGCACCTGAAGCGGGACTTGAAGCGGAATGACCACGTCTCCAAGCTAGAGCAAGATATTGCCTTGCTACGGGATCGCGTGGCGGTTAAGGATAAGAAAGTTGAGATTCTTCAGTGGGAAACCGCCGCCAGGTTCGCTGAGGTGAAGAAGCTGGAGAGCGAGGTTGCTCACCTGGGAGCTGAGGGGGAGCGTGCGATGACCGCCACTGTGGCGACATTTAAGTAGTTGGAGGAATACAAGAAAGCCATAACCGAGGCGGCAAAGGCCGATGCCATGGCCAATGTGGAACTGTTGAACCAGAAGGGCGCCATCGATTGGGTTAAGGCATCTCAGCCCGCTGGGCCATCTGGTCAGAATGCACCGCCCGCGAGGGGTGTGGTTCCTGTTGAGGCTGAGGGTGCCCGCTTAGGTAGCGGCTAGAGCGGTATGCGTTCGGCGAACGATTCTCAGCGAACCCCACCTCCTACTCAGTCCGAGGTCTCCCGTGCCGGCTTTCTGGCTGCCCACACCCGCGCGGATGGTACCATTATAAGGCCTAGCCCTACCACTTGTGGGTCCGATCATACAAGCCGTCAGTCCAAGCAACAACCGCTGCCAGAGGGCGAGTCTGCAGCTCATGCCCTTCAGCCATGAAGATGGCTCCGGCACTTGAAGTATTGCCGCTGAGGCCTTTGTCTCTTTTTTTTTTTTTTTTTTTTTTTTTGCGCCGCTAAGGCCTATTATAACTGAACAATATTCTTGGGTGGGGAGTCTCGTAGTCTGCCGAATATTGTTGGAGTTGCCAGTTGATTCTTGTGCTTGGACTTGGTGACAATGGTTTGAATAATTCTTCGTTTCATTGATAGCTGATATGTCAGCGTTTACAAAAGCGGGGTTGTACCCGTTGGGTAGCTTCCCTTAGCTAAATATTGAGTCAAAAATATAGCCAAGCCAAGATGCTCTAGGGTAACGGTATGACTACTTGTAGTAATACCGAAGGTGTTCGGTATTCCAAGTGTGGGTCGTTGTGACGTCATCCTTGTCCATCAGGTAGAAGGTGCTGGGGCTAGCGACTTCCACAATTTTGTATGGACCCTCCCAAGTTGGGCGGAGTGTCGTTGGCGATGGAATGAGTTCCTTCATTACCCAATCCCCCTGTTGGAGGTTTCGGGCCTTGACCCTAACATTGTAGAAACGCGATACCCACTTCTTGTTTTGCAGATTGTGCAAATAGGCCTTGTGTCGTTTTTCCTCTAGGAGGTCTCTGTCGAGGTTGACGCCCTCGCCGTTGGTCTCGAGGCAGTAGCCTTCGACCCTGGCGGTAGGTTGAGTTACCTCAATGGGTAGAACGGCCTCCGTTCCGAACATCATGCATAATGACATTTCACTGGAGGAGGAAGTTGGGGTAGTTCTGATGGCCCATAGAACTTCTGGAAGCTTTTCCGCCCATAAACCATTGGAGTGGTCGAGTTTCTTTTTTAGCAGTTTCTTGATTATCTTATTTGCTGCTTCAACTTGGCTATTGGTTTGGGGGTGAGCGACAGATGCAAAACTCATCTTGGTGCCCAAGTTAGCGATGAAAGATATGAGTTCCTTGTTATTGAACTGCGTGCCGTTATCTGTGATGATGGTATAGGGGACACCATAGCGGCAGTAGATGTTTTTCCAAAGGAAGTGAGTTTCCTTGGCGGTAGTTATTGCCGTAAGTGGTTTTGCCTCGATCCACTTGCTATTGTAGTCAATGGCAACAATGATGTACTTGAACTGGCCCTTGGCGGTTTGGAATTTGCCCATCAAGTCAAGGCCTCACGTTGAGTGAATCCATGGGGCATGGGCCAATGATGATCGACAGTGGTTTCGTCGGAGCATGTGGGAGAACCGCATATTGTTGACATTTGTGGTAAGGTCTTGATATCCTCCTGGCGTCGTCGCCGAGCGTAGGCCAAAAGTAGCCTTATCGCATTGTGCGATTGGCCAAGGACCTGCCGCCTGAGTGGTTGCCATATTCCCCGTCGTGTATCATTGCCAGAACGGCCTTCCCCTTCGCTGGGGTTAGACACCGGAGGTTGGGGTGGGTGAACCCCTGGCTGTAAAGCTTGCCATTCTAGATGTTGTAGTGGGTTGCTCTCCACTTGAGCTGTCGTACTTAGACCTTGTCCTCCGGCAATGTTCCATTGTGCTTGTATTCGATGATCTCGTCCATCCAACTGGGATTGACCTCAATGTTGAAGATTTCTGCTAGGGTTTTTGTGATGCTAGGCCTGTCAAGAGTCTCCACACTTGTGTCTGCTGGACTCTGGTGTGGCTGAGCGGTTGCTAGTTTTACCAGTGAATCAGCCTTGGTGTTCCTTTCCCTGGGGATCTGTGTGATGGTGTGAAATTTGAATTTTTTTAGGAGCGTTTTGACGTACCCCAAGTATGTCGCTAACTGGTGATCCTTGGCCTCAAAACTGTCGTTGACCTGGTTAACGACAAGCTGAGAATCGCTAAATATATTGACGCTGTCAGCTTCTGAGTCGTTGGCTAAGAGTAAGCCGGCAATGAGGGTTTCATACTCCGCCATGTTGTTTGAGGCTTTGAAATTGAACTTTAACGCGTATTCCACATTTTGTCCCCCTGGTCCTATCAAGATAACTCCGGCGCCGCTGGCCTTGGCGCAAGCGTAGCCGTCCACGTGTAGGTTCCAGTTTGACTCCTAGCGGTTACAGTTTCCATGTTGGGTTCGACCTGTTGCTCAGTGAGCTCGTCAATGAAGTACGCCACCGCCTGGCCCTTCATGGTGGTTCTTGGTTTATAGTCAATGTCGACCTCGCTGAGCTCGATGGCCTATTTACTGAGACGCCCCGAGTGCTCAGGGTTCTGCATTACCTGCCTCAGCGGTTTATTCGTTAAGACATGAATTGTGTGGGCTTGAAAGTACTGGCGGAGGCGCCTAGCGGCGATGTTGAGTGTGAGAGCGAGCTATTCCAGGGGGGGATATCTTGTTTCGGCCCCGTTCATGCCTCTGCCGGCATAGAATACGGGGAGCTCATCCTGGTCCTCCCACCGGACAATGGGGCAGCTTACCGCTGTTTGTGATACCGCTAGGTATATATATAATGTCTCCCCCTGCACAGGAATAGAGAGAAGTGGAACTGCTGCCAAGTATTCTTTCAGGCTCTGGAACGCCGCCTCACATTCTGGGTTCCAGTCGATGACTTTCTTGTGGGTTGTTTTCAGGACTTTGAAAAATGGGAGACATCTGTCAGTGAGTCTGGAGATAAACAGAGAAAGGGCGGTTAGTTTTCCCAGGAGACTCTGAACTTGCTTCTTCTATTATGGGGCCTTCATGTTGAGGATGGCTTGCACTTTTTCAGGATTGGCCTCTATGCCTCATTCACTGACTATGTAGCCTAGGAATTTGCTAGCAATGACGCCGAAGAAGCATTTTTCTGGATTAAGACGCATACCATAGGCCAAGAGAATGGCGAATATAATCCTGAGGTTTACCCAGTGTCCGCTGGACTTTATGCTTTTTACCAACATATCGTCCACGCAGACCTCGATGATTTTTCCTAGCTGTTCGGCGAATATAGCATTCATCAGCCGCTGGTAAGTTGCACCGGCGTTCTTCAAACCGAAAGGCATGACATTATAGCAGTATAGGCCCTTATCGATGGTGAAGGAGGTGCACTCCTGGTCACCAGGGTGCATCTTGATCTGGTTGTAGCCGGAGAAGGCATCCATCATGCTGAGTAGCTCGTGCCTAGCGGTTGCATCTACCATTTGGTCTATGCGAGGTAGTGGGAAACTATCCTTGGGGCATGCCTTGTTGAGGCCTTTGAAATCGACACATATGCGCCACTTTCCGCTGGGTTTTTTTACCATGACCAAGTTGAAAATCCACTGAAGGTAATTTACTTGGAGGATGAATCCAATGCTCTGGAGCTTGGTAACCTCTTCTCCTTTAGCATGGTATCTTTCCTTATCAAATGCCCTTCGCCGCTGCCTGGTAGGATAGGCGGATGGCAAGATACTTAATTTGCGAGTGACGATCTCGGGGGAGATGTCTGGCATGTCAACGTAGGACCATGCAAAGACGGCGGCGTTGTCAAGTAGAAACTGGGTGAGTTCAGCCTCTACCGCCGATGCGAATTTTCATCTCAGGGTGCTCGTCGGATATGCCAATAATTCTTAAGGATGTTTCTAGGTTGACGGGCTCCTTTTTGACATACTTCTTCTCGTCATCCCTGGGGTCTTCAAAGATGTCTGGTGCCGCTGCATGATTTCCTACTGTTAGGATTTCGTGGCGGCGTGCTGATCGTGCCACGGTGGTAGAGTAGCACTCTCATGCCAGTTGTTGGCTTCCCTTCACACAGCCTATTCCATTGGGAGTATGGAACTTCATGAGGAGTATGTACTTGAGGATGATGCATTTGAGTTTGTTAAGTGTTGGTCGACCAATAATGGCATTATATGAACTGAAGCAGTCCACAATGATGAACTTCGTATGGATTTCCCCCGTTCTTGGACTGGCACCGATGACCAGTCGCATGTAGCCAGAACCTAATGGTTGTGTGACGTCATCGGAGAAGCTAAGCAATGGCTCATGATCCTGCAGTAGTTTTCTGTTCCACCGAAGTTTGTTGTAGCACCCGTTGAAGATGACATTTACAACGGACCCGCTGTCGACAAGGATCCTTCCTACTGACCATTTATCGAGTATGGCGTCGATCAAGAATGGATCGTCGTGGGGCAGATGTACTCTGCCCTCTTCCTTCTCTACAAAGGTAATGGGCTCCTATCCAGATTTGGGGAGCTTAGTTGTTACGTCCCGTACCTCAATTTACCAGTTTACTAGTCATTTGGATGGTAAACGATAATTACTTTCACTTTTTATTTTGTTTCTATACTTTTAGTGGCCCTAAAAGTTGACTTTTTGTTCGGGTCAGAAGTTGAGAAAATGTTCTTCATGAAAGTTGTAGAGGACGTTAAACTGAGAGTGTGCATATGTAGTACATAAAAATCGGAATTCGTATGCGAAAGTTATGGCCAAAATACGAAGTTACTGTTCATGGTAGTTAGTATATATTTAAATTTGTTACTGTGGCCGGTAACTCGTTTCTCTCTCCCCCTTTCCGCCCGCTTTCTTCTTCCTCTCCCCGAGCTGTCGCTCTCTCTCCTTCTCTCCTGCAACTCTGGCTCTCTCCCTCCTCTGACCACCTGACGACGCAAAGCAAGCGTCTTTGGACTCGTCTCCCTTCCCTCTAGACGCTAGCGATGGTGGCTCACGGCGGCTTGGCCAGAAAACGACGCATCGAGCCTTAGAAGTTTACTGTAGCAGTTTGAGTCAAGCTGATTTCTTCCTATTCCGGCCACCCCAGAAGTCCAAGTTAAGTTCTTGGGAGCGCCTTGGAACGTAAATGATGCTCCCCGAAGCTTTTGCCGAGATTTGAAGCGTGGAGGAAGAATCGACGGTTTGAAGTTTGAGTAACCTATTCATGATTCGGGTTCAACCTTCCACTTAATTGTTGAGGTACTTCCGCTTATTTTCTAACTTGGTCACAGTTGAAAGAATTAATGGGTGTGTTGAGAACGTGCTATTGCCAAATTTTGGTGGCCATTACAGTTGGTGGCAGTGGCGGCAGCGCCGCCACTTTGGGCTGCGGTAGCGGCGGCTAGGGTAGCTTCTTAATTTTAATTTCTGGCTAGTTGAATTCTATAATGATCATAGAGCTTATATATGAAGTTTGGTGAGGATTGGTGGAGTTTTGAATCGGTTATAAATTTCTAAAGATTTGGATTTCGGTTAATGTTAATCGTGAATTCAATTGTCGGACTTCCTCCATAATTATTATATAGACTGAAATCGACAAGTGGGCAGTGTTGGTGAAATTTGGTTGGATGTGGAAGAGGATTGGAGAAGTTGAGGTTATGGGTTTTGAGATTTAATTATTGATTATCGTAAAATTATTTTCCGTCCGGTAATTATTTATATATGAATAATTGTGTACAGGACGAGGTACCGACTCATCGCTCGATGAAAGAACTCGTATACATGATCGTCAGAATAGTACTGTGAGTGGAATTTTGTTTTTAAATAATGATGCATGCGCTTATTTTCTTGAATTAATGTTTTATTTAATTATCATATTACTTTTTGAGCATATGAATTGATTTCGGAATTTGATTTCGGTTTATCTCGTGCTTTTGCTTTCAATAATGATTTTCAGAGATTAATTATGATTTATCTCGGTATGACTTTCGGAATTGGTTTTGGAATATATGATTATTATTTGGAAACATGATTTACATGATTTTTCGACGACTTATTTTACCGAGATGATTTTCTAATTACATATTATATTTAGTAGTCAATTTTGAGATATTCTGGAATATTATAGGAAATGAGATTTTTCCGAAGGAATTTGTGCTCGTACTAATTTTCGGGTTTGGTTCTGAATTTGAGAGTATTTGGCGTGCGGGGTCACGTCACTTGATTATACTTATTGTTTTCTCGTGAGATATTGGGGAAGCTTTATGATTGACTGGTTTTCGATTGTTTTTCCTCACCATACTCGGGTCATTTGATTAGGTCTCCTCCTAACTTACTTTGTGTTTGTGAGTGGTAGTTGAGGTAGCATATTTTCCTCCTCACTTGGGTGGCAGTCGAGGTTATTAGTTCTCCTCCTCACACAATCTATGTTTGAGTGGCAGTCGAGGATAGGTAGAGCCTAAGGGGCTCCTTCACCCGTATTGTGACATCCCTTCCCCATATCCTTTTATTTGTTACTTGACTAGCGGGGCTAGTCTGATTTTTTTAGCCAGTGGGGACTGGTATGTTTTCACGAGACTCCGAGTTTTAAAGACATACATTTTATAAACGTTGCATGCAAGTTTTACGAATTTAAATTCTTGGGAAAGTAATACAACCTCTTTTCTTTTAAATTATTTATTTAGTCGTTTATTTTGTCCACTCACTCTAACGTGTTTTTCAATTACTTTCCTCTGGGCCCTTCGGTTTCAAGTGCCCAGTTTGCAGGCGAAATTAGTTGAGGTCGGGCGTACATTGGAGTTGAGGCATAGTCAACAACATGGCTTCCGCATTTTTATTTGATTTAGGTTTTCCTCGATTACCCTTGCTGTTAGAATTGCTCTGATTACTTGAGGAAATTAATGTTATTTAAGTTGTGATTTGTGTTATGTGATTTTTGGTTGTGTGGAGGAGCAGGGTGGCTCCAGGAGAATAAGGATGGGTGATCTAGAAGTGTATTTATGCTTTCTACAGGTTTTGGGTTGTCCATTTTTAAGGGGAGTTTTACCAAATTTTTGGTAGAATTTCTTCTAAGGTGGGCCACGCATGGCCTCTTTAGATTTCGGGGTGAAATCCGGGGCGGGTCCTGTCATTAGCGGACCTCTCATAGCGGATATTGCACACCTCCTTAGGGTGGTTGGCAAGTGCGTAGCGCTTTTTTGCTCTGTGAGACATATTGGTGATTGGAGCACCACCGTTGATGGTGTTGATGCGGCCCAAGGGCTCAATGTTTGCGATCACGGGTGGTGGTTGGTGTACCTTGAATTGTTCCATCTTACAGTCTCGGTATAAGGTCTCGATAGCCGTTTTGAGGGCGTTACAATTGTTAGTGTTGTGGCCGCTGTCCTCGTGGTATTTGCACCACTTGCCAGTGTTTCTGGGTTTTCCTACCCTTAGGTATTTCCTTGGGGTGGTGGCGGGATCTGGTCTTTGCACTGGTCGTATATTTCCTCGTATGAGGCCGTGAGGACTGTAAACACTACGTACCGCTGGGATGACTCTGTCTGTTTATTACGGTTATCCCCATGAAATGAGCGGTTGTCCTTATTGTAATGCTGGTCCTTCTGCCACTTGCTCTGGTGGTTGCCCTATTGCCATTCCCTCTTTTTATCAGTTCGCGGTGTGACAGAGGTTTTGCTAGCAGTTTCCTGATGGCTGGCGGAAGGTTGGGTAGACTTTACAGGTGTTGGTGGTGATGAGGGGGTTTCTCCGTATGTGATGAATTATGCCTATGCATGGATGACAGCCTCGCTCATGACATGGTCGTAAGCGGCGTTGGGATGATTGTAATTAAGGTGATAGAGAAATGTCCCCTTGAGGAGTCCCTGCTTGAAAGCAGCCAGCGCCATTGTCTTATCGAGATAGCGGCACTGGGATGTTGCCGCTCGCCGCCTGGTGATAAACGCCTTCAACGTTTCCTCCGCCCCTATTTGAGGCTGAATAGTTGAGTTGTATTGTGGTGTCCGGCAACTAATAGGATGAACCGAGAAAGGAAAACATTTGATAGGGCATGAAATGAGTCAATAGATCCCGGCTGGCACCCAAAAAACCAACTCATTGCCTCACTATCTAGCGTTTCGCTGAACAAGTGGTAGAGGGTTGCGTCATCAATGTGGGACTGATCTTCTCCATGTTTTCGATGTGGGACTGATGTGCTTCAGTTTGAAGCTTCTAATGCTATCTTGGCTCGACGCGTGGCGGCGCGTCAGCGGTGATATGGGCGTAAGCCGAGGCTCAAGTAGTAGCCTGCTTGGCTGTGTTCCCGTAGGTCACACCTTTGGCGGGAGTTTGGTACCACTAGCGATGGCATGAGCGTGACTCATTATAGCTAATTATGCTTGTGAATGCCTGTGTAAGTACATATAGCTAGTCATTTTAGCTAAAGTTAAATTTAATTTAGCTATAGCTAGTCTGTTGGAGTTGAGTTTTCCTTAAAAAATTGTTATATATAGCTAAAAATTGAATTTAGCTATTTTGTTGGAGATGCCCTTAGTATTTGCACCAGACTCGTAAGTGGCTTTGGTTTGACTTTTAGCTATTCTGGCTCCTAAATATAAAGAGCAAGATGATGTCGTCTATTATTTTTGTTAAATTAAAACATTCCTTTTAAGTTATTTTATGTATTGTATAAATACATTTAAACTATTTTTTCATTTTTGAATAAATAATACAAAATTAAAACTAGTAAAAATAGAGAGTAACTGATGCAAGCATATTTTAAAAGTTGCTAGCCAAAATGACTTTTTAGCTACTTTAGCTAAAATTTGACTAAAAAATGGCTGGACTTTGCTAAAGATGCTCTAAGGAATTATAAAGAATTTGTTTAAGGAAATCAAAATTGGGAGAGAATAAACTGTAACTTTTATTGATAATAGGGGCCTATTTATATAGAAGATTACAAGCATAGAATCAGAATTGTACATGGAAACATAATCGTACAATGAATGGATATCTACAAAGATATCTCTGAGAATATCTCTAAAATTAACCCTATTACAACTTCGACAAGTAACCTAGAGTTTGGGCCAGACATATATTCTGGATTTACTTGAACACTCCCCCTTGTGTCGCCCAAACGTGGTGCCTCTCTTGTTGTCTCGTCAAACACCTTGTCAACTAATAAAAACCCAGTGGGACAAAATAACCTTAGTCGAAGGAGAAAAAGAGTACAACACACATTTCACGTTTCGAGACCATACATGTAGACATTTTCCCTTGATGACTACGGTCATGGGAGTTCGGATAACTTCTGTAAACGATGCTACCAACATATTTCTCGAAAGTGGAATTAGGCAATGACTTAGTGAACAAGTCTGCCACATTGTCCTCAGATCGAACCTAGTTCACTTTGAACTTAAGGAGTGTCTGTTGTTGCTGATTATGCTTGGTGTTGTCGCCTTTATGTAGCCTTGCTTCATTCATTCAATACAAGCAGCATTATCCTCATAAATGCTCGTAGGCTCATCTGTGGTAGACTTCAAACCACAATTGTTTCGAATATGCGTAATTATGGATCCAATCCATATACATTCAAGAACCGCATTGTTAAGAGCAATAATCTCTGCATGGTTCGAAGATATAACGACTAGGGTATGTTTTGTAGACCTCCAAGATATCGCGGTCTTACCCATGGTGAACACTTAACCAGTTTGATAATGACCATTGTGTGGGTCAGAGAGATACCCAACATCAGCAAAACCTTCCAAAACACTAATGTTGTTTTGGGATAGGAATAGAGAACGCAGACCAGTGTTGGTGGCATTTCTGAAATCTGAATCCATCATCTTAAGTAGCGCAGTTCTGCCTATAGCACATCTTTGTCATTATCCTTCGGACGAAGATGATCATTTTCAGAATCAAGACTACGAACGATCATGGGGGTGCTTGAAGGTTTGACCTTGTCAAAATGTCTAAGCATCTATCAACACGATGCTCAAATTCCAAACCGATACATAATCGTGTTCTCCCAAGATCCGTCATCTCAAATTTGCATTTCATGTATTCAGCAGTTTCCCTTAACTCTTTAAGGGCTTCCAATTAAGATCATATCTAACATGAACGGCGATAAAATCTGGAACTTGTCCTAGAAACGCACGGGCATATCTCTTCCCAATTAAGTAATCACTTTAGTGAGCGTTTCAACCTCATTGGAAACGCGCTCCGCGGTCTAGAGCCACTTGACTTAGGTGAATGAAGTTCACAATGAACCTTCATGTATATTTCATATATGTATTCCTATAGAGAAACTTAGTGCCACATTCATTAGCTGCATGTTCAGTCATTCGTAAACTACCAAACTGACATGGTCGTGGAGTGCAATGACATCCATTATGAGAGAATATGTCTCATCGTAGTTGATTCCATGGCGTTTTGTGAGAAACCTTGTGCCATAAGGTGAGATTACCATCTCCTTTATGTTAGGATGTGTTGGCATCGCTGGCTAGAAAAACCTTCATCTTTGTTAGAGAATCGAACTTAAACTGGATCACATCTTTTCATTTAGGCTAAATTTCTCTATGTTGACATTCATTCATCAACGGAGCGTGGTTCGATATCAACTGACTCAAGAGACTCCTGCGCTATGAAATGAGCGAATATATCATCAATCATGATGGAGTTTCTATCCCACGTTTCATGTACACTAGTGTAATTTTTGAAGAGCTCTATTTCAACAATACATCTATAGTTGTACTCTAAGCTTTGATACAACACTACAATTCAAAGCTGATGTAAAATAGACAGGTTATCAAGAAGTTAAAAGTTGAGTCCAAGTCAATCTCAATTTGGCGTGTTCAGTTCAACCTCCACTACCATGTTGCATATAAAAGAGTCCTCGCAGCCAAAGAAAGGGGGATGAATGGGAGGAGCATAGCTGCATGAGGAGGACTGTGAAGAAGCAGAGGACAGCTGAGCGAGGAGAGGAAGAAAGCAAGAAGGAAAAGAAGAGGGTGAGACTTTCACCAATCTATACCTTTCCTTTGCTGTTCTCAAATGATGCAGGTCTCCATCACCTCCAGTGATACCGTAGGGTATCATATCATATATGCTTCGACACGGCATGCCTTAGGGTGCCGATATTGTCGTTGAGCTCCAGAACGGCGTGCCTTAGGGTGCCGTATCATCTCAAGCTCCGACAGGGCGTGTCTTAGGGTACCGTATCGTCGCCAACCTTCGGCGACACCTCGGGCCACCTTTTTTCCCTCAAGTTCCAGGCAAGGATGTTGGTTCTTAAAATCCCAGTAACATGGGCCTTGTTCTCAAATCCCAGCAGCAAGCCTTCCCATACTGTATCAACGACAGCTTTGCTCTCTCAAATCCTGGCAGCAGCGTCTCTGTAGCAGTTTCAAAAAGAAAATCAATGCTACAAGCTTCACCAATTTGCTGTCAAACAACAACAAAACCATAATTTATCCTTGACAACCACCACAGCCAAAAAGCCTGCCCCGAGTCCATACTTTATTTCCAGAAGCACCAATAAAAAAAAAAGGGCTAAATATTGAATACTACCCTGTAGTTTGGGTCCAAAATCAATTCAGTCCCTGAACTTCTAATTTCATCAAAAACACCCCTGCACTTTCAATTTTGATATAATAGGTCCAATTTGTTAGTTTTTCAATAATTGAAGTTATTTAACTTGTTAACGTGGCTCATATATAGCCTATGTTTTACGATGTGGTGTCAAGGTGGCCTGCATAGTCAATTTAAGAGTGAGTCCTACTATAAAATAAATAGTTTTTTTAACAGGTAATCCAACTATAACTTGAACTCATAACAGAATATTAACGAATTGGACCTATTAGATCAAAATTGAAAGTGCATGGGTGTTTTTGATGAAATTAGAAGTCCAGGGACTGAATTGATTTTGGACCTAAACCACAGGGTAATAACTAGTATTTAGCCCAAAAAAAAAACAAAATCGGTGCAAAGAAACTAAGGGAAGTAAACAAAGAAGCTCACCCTTAAAATAAAGCTTCAAGACTTTGATACTACTGTGACTACAATCATCTGTCCTGCTTGAACCTGCACAGCAAACAAATTTGTTAAAATTGAATACAAGCTTTAAAGCATCCAATTAAGAACAAATTTGGTGCATAGGTCTTTATGTTTGCAGAAGGCCAAAATAGTCAGAGGCGGTCTGAGGCTTTTAACACCAAAAGATGACAAGCATGTGTTCTTGGGGTGATGTGTCAAGGTGCAAACAAGTGCAAACAGAAGATAGAGCAAGGCTTCGAAGCTGTGCCAATATGAAAAGCTAAAGGAGAAAAGTCCTTGGCGGTGGCACTTTTGTTTGGGCATGAAACCTTAATCCAAGTGTGGCCATTGTCATCAAAGCCATTCCAGAAATTGAGCAAAGCACAAAGCAATATATAAAACAAAGAATAAGTGTTCTGGAGATGTGTAGGCCACAAGATAAATTAATTAAGCTATGCATGAGACAAAAGGGCTTAATTAACAAAGTGTTCAACACAATTGCAGAAGCTAACAAAGTGGCATTGCATACCACCAATTCATGCACAAGACAAAAGCCTAATCAACATATTCAAAGGAAAAAACTTGGCGGTGGTCTTCTAGTCAAGTTTGAAAATTCAATGAATGTTTGGCGGTGGTATGCTTTCCAATCAAATTGGAAAGTTCAATTAAGGTGAACAAGACAAAACATCAAGTATGGTTAGAGTGCAGTAATATGAAATGAATAATGAATCCAAATTCTCCATTGAGTGAGGAAGCTTACCTCAATAACAGCATCAACCCGGTAGGTTTCCCTTGTAGTACCTGCAGCCAAAAAAAAAAAAGGTTAATTGCAGGGACTTATCGGTGGAATCAAAGAAAGCCCTCTTCAAAATAGGCTCATATACGCACCGGAAGAGTCAAAGCAGGAATATTGCTGTGACAACCCGAATTCGAACTCACAAAGCCAGAAAACAACATGCAAAGCCCAGAGTCACCGATGGAGAGGATCAAGAAGAAAGTTTCAATTTTGCTGTACACCAAATCAAACGAAGGAGTGAGATAAAGAACGAGATCCTCACCCAATTTGTGTGCAGAAATCTCAATTGCAGGCTCTGAAATCATTTTGGGACAAGAATATAGTCGTGACCCAGCTTCAACTCCATGCCAAACAGATTTCTGTCTCCAAATCTATATCCGCTTTGGCTTGGTACCAAGTTCGTGTTCACTTGGCCCCAAATTTAGGGGAGAAGAAAGTAAAGCAGCTGTGAGAAAGGAAAAATAAAAGAATAAGTGAAAAAAAGCAACTGGGCCTGTGAGACGCTTTGGGTTGCTGAGAAGTTTATGGATGACCATAGCAAAATTTGATGCCCAAAATAAAATTTTATGCATGTCTCTAGATTCTAAAAAAATCGAGACTCGGAGTTCACTCAGTTTATCGAGAGTCCCTGTACTAAATTTGGGGCCAAGAAAGCTTTATGGATCGAGGAACATGATTCACGAGGATACAAAACAAGCCCATGTCCAAATTTGGGCCCATTTAAAGAATTCAGCAAAGCATGACGCTGCGGATGTCCTTTTGGAAATACCCAGGCTTTGGTTTCGTTAAAATACTTCGGAACCTAAAAATATCCTTTTGGTACAAAACCAAGAAAAATCTCAAATACTCAGAGCTATGAACTACAATGGTTTGATCCTTTCACAAGATATGTAGGCAATCCAGTGACCCACTAGATGCAACCACAAATTCAAACAGAATCCTTGACTCCTCCAGTCAAATTCAGCAAATCCGAATCTCTGACTCCACCAGTCAAATTCACCCAAACACCAGAAAATCAAATCATTCCCAAATCACCCAAAAGCAAATTCAAGGGCTCTAAACTCTCACAAATATCTCAAACACAAATCCAAAAATAAATGGGTCATCTACCCATTTAAATCCCAAATACTGGAACTACATATGGCTTGATCCCGCAAGGGTATGTAGGCAAGCTGGAATCAAATAATCTAGATGCAACTGCATCCCAAACACTATTCCTATTCCAAAAAACCAAGCCTTCTAATGCTTCATTCACTCATTGGAACTCTTGAACTACGAGTGGCTTGATCCCCTCCCGGGTAAGTAGGCAACCCATTCCAAAATTCGGGTGCAGCCACAAAAACAAACAACCACACATTGGTTTCACTATGCCAAAAAAGCAATCAGACGACAGAGGAGATCTGTCGTCTGATGAAAAAAAATTCTGTTGTCTAGTACGGTGCCGTCTCTTGGGGGTATCAGACGACAGATTTCCTCTGTCGTCTAATTTCTTTTCAGACGACAGAAAGTTTTCAAGTTGTCTGTTGTCTGATGAAACCCAAGACATGTGTTTGATGAATTCAGACGACAGTTATCTGTTGTTTGTAATGACTTACAATAACAGCTTTCTGCTGTTTGTTTTGTATTCTAATAACACTTAACTGTTATTTAAACTACCAACCCAAGACAATTGTTTCTTGTTGTACATTCATTTAAGATACAATTATATGTTGTTGTTTTTGTTTTGAGTCAACAAAAGTTTATATATTTTTGTCTTTGTTTTTATTGTCAGACCACATTTTTCTGTTGTTTGAGTGGAAAAATAACAATAGATTTTTCCTTAATTCTGTTGTTCTTAAGTAGCTCCAACAACATATTTTGTGGCTTTGATTTAGTGGTTGCATGGTATTTCAGATGTCACATTTGTATTCCTATTAGGATGTAATCTGGAAACTACACAAAAGGCATATATTATTCATTCTGTCATTATAGCCAACAAATACATCCATAATTGTTTCATACATAAACCTAATGAGCATCTGCTCAATAAACTCATAAGGCAAAAAACTACAATCTAGAGCAACTATACTAATTTAGAGTGACTAAGTAGCAAAAGCTTTAATTTAGCCAATTATGTAACAGCTATGATTCTTCAAGCGGATAATCCTCCAGAGATATCACCTAATTAAGGCATCAAAGTTTTGAAGAGGAGCCATTGTTCCATATAATTCTTGCAATCTGCTGATCACACAAACATAGAAATTTAGCAAAGCTTCTTCCTGTTCACAAAGGCACTCCGTCCAGTGGTGAGCAAATTAAGTATGTCAAGTTCCTCACCTACTAATACTTCATATCAGAAGAGCATGTAAAACCACAGAACAAGAGAACACATTTCTGAATCAGTGAGGCAAGAGCAGCAAAGCCATTATATAAAGGGCTCAAGTGAAATAGTTTAACTGTGTACGAGAAATAGGCACCAATTTATGGTGGGTGGGCTTGTGGTGTAGTTGTGAACTTCTCTTGTTAAAATTTTGGCTAACAATATCTATCTAACTACAAAGTTCATTGAGAACTACTTAATTATATATGCATTTGATAATTGATATGTACACAAACTAGAGAAAGTTGTACTTAATTATATATGTTCCTGCTGCTTCACTTTTAGAAGAGCAGCTGTTGCATCTGGTTCCATCGACTTGTCAAGTTGTATCATCTAATAGCATCCGGGATAGAAATCAGAAATGGATGACAACAATATATATTGATTAAACAAATAAAATATCAATGAGTTTAAGCATTACCTTGTTGAAGTCACTCTTTGCTTCCTCAAAATCTCCAGCAGCCATGAATGCCATTCCATGGCGGTAGAGAGCCTTAACATGTCCAGGGTTTGCCTCTATAACCTAGAAAGATCAGATACATAACAAATCAAGTTAAACAGATTAAATTGGCACTGCAATATCAACTATTTTGACCTCTTATACTGTTATATGTAATGAAAACATACCTTGTTGCATGTCTCAATGGATTTTCTGCATTCTCCCATTTTAAGGTAGCATGCAGCCACATTCAGATGTAGCAAATTCTTCAAACATCCAGAAACAAGTGCAACTTATCAATCACAAATGTAAAGCTATCAAATATACAGGTTTTGTTGCTAAGTTAGAATAGATGAAGATATTTCAATCAATAATTAAATAATTAGAAAAACATGCAAAGCAAGATGCTTACCCTCGTGTTTGAAAACGTTTTCCCTTCTTCATCATCTTGTGGATTAACGTGATTAAATTCCCGAAGCACCTAATAGCCCAGCAGATTAACAATAAAAGCTCAATGAATTATTTCTAATAGTTGGTGGTATTACCTCATCAGATTATCAAAAAAAATTAAAAATTAAACAAACAAACTGAGCTAATGGCACTTGCATACCAGTAATACAACTCCTCAAGGGATTGACCATGAAATGAAGGTATATTATAAGTTATAACTTCCTACAGCTTATCAGTTAATAACAGGCAGCAGCAACTTAGAAATCGGATCAAACGGACAACTGTTGTAGGAAAATATTCTTATATATGCAATTATGCATCACAAAATACTCATAATCCAAAATGAATCATGCATTGTACCAAAAAAAAAAAGAAGAAGGAATCATGCAGAGTACACATACAATACCTTGTCATACTTTGCCTTGGCAAGTTCAAATTTTCCTTCTTTAAATAGCCTGCTCCCCTGAAATGATAATAACAACACAATTCTAAGTTCCCATGATTTAGAGTTTGAGTTCCCTACTCGATTAATGGGATGCACAAATGTAAAAAGAGTTCAATACAACACTGAAACAACTGGGTATCTTTTGAACATGACTCTGCATGCACAAAGGGACACATTTGGATAAGATGAGATTCTCCGTTAATACACCCATGCAGTAGCTGCTAGATGGTTATTTGTAGCTAACATTGAACGTTAGTAGTACATACTATATTTCTTATCTTCTCTGCTTCATCTATTATGCTTGTAAAGTCCAAACCAGTCCAATCCTACAATAGTATGAAAGTAAGGTATTAAATACATGGCTTAGTGCAATTGAAAGCATGGACCTAAGAAATAAAGCTCTCAAGAACATGTTCGGATAATCATGTCCAGATAACCATGAATTGAAGATAAGCATTAGCCAGAGTCGCATCGCAATCTAGATCACCCAGAGCTTTGATAAGCATTAGCCAGAGTCGCATTGCAATCTGGTCACTTTGTTCGGTATTTAATTATCTTTAGGGTATAGGGCCAAGAAGAGCCTAAGATTTGAACATCTAACTTTATGCAATATCACAGGACATGAACATCATACTGTTAGGAGATGTCATCTAGTAGCAAATGTTCTATCAAAACCAGCTAAATGCATGCTTAACCCGCCAACATATAGAAATGAAAAACGAAATCAATAAGCATGAGAACCGTGAACTGAACTAGAATGAACCACAGATAATTCGTTTATGCCTCTTTCCCCATCCACATTTGAGGTTGATGTGCGCTTCCATAAGTTATCATGCGTTGTACTTAGTCTCACACAGTTGAACAACCAACTCTGACACCATTTATCAAATCTTGTAGGTTTGAAGATCCAACTTAAGAATACATTGTATTTAGTATTTACAAGCAGAGAGAAAAGAATCAAATAAGTATTGCAAATTGCTTTCATATTACCTTAGGAATCGCAAAGGCATCCGAAATTAGGAGGTCATTGTTAAAGAAGGAGGCCTTGTGGATTCTGAAAGTAGATCGAAGAGGAACAAATCTATCACTGCTAACCAATTCTGCAAAAATAAAAATCATAAGCAAAATGAAACCAAACAAATCTCAAAACCAGAAGAACCCTAAACGCCCAAATTAAAAAACCATTGTCTTTGGGAGAGAAGCCTTCCAGGGACTGGATCTAAACGGAGGGTTGAGCAGGAAGATGAAGAGGCGAAGGCGCTGTAGCGATGAGGCTATCCGTGGCCTGGATGGTGTTCTCTTTCATGGCGGCACCGTTGTACTTGACTGCAATTGTCTTGGCCCTGAATTTCTGGATGAAGGGTAGGGATTTGGAGAGAATCTAGGGAGGTTTCGGGGTTTTGAGGAAGGAAATTATGAGTAAGATGGTGAGTAAGAGGGGGGATTTTGTCACTGAAGGAGAGAAAAGAGAAAAGGAGAGCGACGAGCAGAGATGGGAAAGAGAGAGAGAAAGAGAAAGACAATGAGTGAGTGTGGAAAAAACACGAAGTCTTTCAGAGTTAAGCCAAAAAAAACACTTAAAAAAAAATTAACTCATCTTATTCAGACAACACAATTTCTTAATTGTGTTGTTTGAATATCACTGCATTGACTAGTCAGCTATAGGATTTGGGTATTTGAGAGGGAAAAACCAAAAACTTATTAGAGGGAATTTTGAAATTTATGCTAGGTCCAATATAGAAAATTTCAATATTTTCAGACGACATTTAACTGTTGTCTGAATCTGACTATATCTTCAAAATGAAACAAGTATGGTTTCTCGGTGTATTCAGACAACACATTTAATTTATCTGTCGTCTGAAAAAATCAGACGACAGAAAATCAACCTTCTGTCGTCTGATGTATGTCGTCTGATAGCTTTTTTGGCATAGTGTTTCTTTATAAATGGAATTAAAGGGTATTCCCTTGTAACAAGGGATTGTAATTAAGAGACACATTCTGTCTTGAATGGGTCGAACCCGAAATAATTAAAACTCTATTCTGTTAATGAATACGAGTGAAATTACGTTGGGTGACATTTTCACTTTGTGCAATTTTTGCCCCAACAACATCCTAGCTGGGGCCATGGTTTGTAATGCCAGAGTGCCACTCTCAACAGCGTTGGCACCATGCCTACCTCCTTGTAGGGTGGCGCTACATCCTCTCGTAGGGACGTCTATCCTTGCAAGCATATTTTGTAGCAGATATGTGTGATCTCGTCACTTGAGTGGGATCGAAATGAGACATAGTGGGGACAGTGCACGACAATTCATGTTGTTCCTGCTGAACATCCGTGTTCTTATCTCCCCTTAACGATAGGAAGAGTGTCTCATCAAAGTGACAATCCCCAAGACATGTGGTAAAAAGATCGCCTAGCAAAGGCATTAAGTCGTGGACAATTGTTGGAACCTCAAATCCAACGTAGTTGCCCATTTGTCTGTAAGGACCCATCATAAAGCGTTGTGGCAGTGCAATTGGCATATAAATGACACACTCAAATATGCGTAAATACGAGATACCGATACCCACTCACTAGATGTAACATATAGGTAGATTGAGTGGCGGTGGGCTGTAGACGAATTAGCAACGCTGCAAGCGATGTTGCATCACCCAAGCAGATATAAAGAGATTGGTGCACATTATCAATTTTCGAGCTACTGTCGTAGTCGTTTCCGTGAGACCATCTGGTATGTACATGGGAATATGATGTCCAACATCAGTCCCATTGCAATAACCATCAAAAGTCTTCGATGTAAACTCTCTAGCATTGTCAAATCCAATTGACTGAATAGGATGATCTGGGGAGTGAGCCCGTTGTCATATGATATGTGCTAGGAGTGTAGTGTAAGCAGCATTACAAGTGGACAATGGCACAGCACGTGATCAGCGTGTTTGCGTGTCAACCAACATCATGAGATATTTAAACGTCTGCAAGTTGGTTGAACCAGTCTACAGAATCACCACAGACTCTATGTAAGAACAGAATGAGTATCTGAATTTCCCTGAGGAACAGGCTTTGTAAAACGAGTGATAGGCCTTAGAAGCAACCACTGAGGATTGTGGTTGGGCCTGAGCGTCTAAAACGTTATTTGAAGCAAAGTTGGTGATTGCAGCATTACCTGGGATGCCGTCCATGGTGTCATGGATAGGGACTGTGCCAGCCCTAGGCTGGTGATGGATGTAGAAGCGCCAGAGGCAGCAGCGGCAGTCACACTTAGTCCAGGAATCAACTTTTGAATCTTGCTTCATTTCGCTCAAAAGAATGGATGTCCGTGCAAAGTCTTTAGTACACGGATCATCATATCATAACTAGGATGACCTATTCTGTCGTGCCAATATGTGTCTAAATCTAAGAAATCTTATCATTATTGGATTTAATAGCTTGAATAGTGACATAGAGTCCCCTAGAGAAACACATAAACTTCTCTAAGATGTGCCTTTGTTCGCAATCATTAGACGTATTGAAAAGGAACTCATTTTCGTTCTCTATATGCGTTTTTGCATGGTATCCGTTGGCTCAAATAGCTCAATAAGGTTCGATTCACCTTAGGAGCGTAGAGAGTTTCTGTGACAGTAATCAAGGTGCCATTTGACAAGCGAAATTTGGGCTATTCCATGTCCTTGAACAAAACCTAATGGCCCAGCCATCGTAGTCACAAAGTAATATGCTCATAATCAAAATGAAGTCATAATGAAAAGAACTTGAAATTTTATTCATAAGCCAACAGAGTACATCATTGTTTCTTAACCATTAAGAGAATCTAATCCAAGTATTAGTTAATGCAAAACAAGGTTAGTTGTTTAACTTCTTTCGGTAACTCCAAATAAATATGACCAGGTAAGTAGAAAGATGTCGGTGGAGCAAAGCTCGCTTAACTACCACTAATCGCAAAACCTTCCTAGACATCATACTCATTTTCGATGAACCTATATGAAGAAAAACTAAACCAATGGTATTTACTACAAAATACATGGCAATTACTTATAACATCTCTTGGAAAATAAAGACTTAAATATAATTGGTGATCTATTGATCCCAACCAGATTTGAAGTCTTCAACCCTTCACTCTAGATCACCTTCTTGATCTTCTTGTTACACATAGTGGGCTTCTCTTGCTTCACAATATGCTTTCTAGGGTGATAATATCTTCATGACCTCTAAAAATGTGTGCCCAATGACTGGATACTACATATCTGGAACATTCATCTCTGTGCTCAGACTCCATTGATTTAGGTGCTCTGAAAGTATCATTAGGATGACTCTTAGTGTTGGTGGCGCCAACATGGCCAAAGGCATTGCCTTTCTCTCTCTTTCCATGTTGACCTCTTCGATGTCGTGTCCACCTGTTTTGATGGTTACATTCTTCATTAGAGCGAGAATATGGATCAAAACACCCTGAATTGTCCCTAAATTTAGGGTTTCTCTCTCTTGGTGCCCTACCTTAACGGCGCAACTATAATTGGACTCTGGAATATGCTTTATTCCCACGGGTCTTGAATTATAGTTCTTCACAAAGATGTTGTCATGCTTTTCAACAACATTATAGCTCCAATGAGCTCATGAAACCTTGTGATCTGTCCTGCAGTAATATCGATTCAATAGTTCTTAGCAACCATCAATGCAAAGATGGGGAAGGTAGAGAGAGTCTTCTCAATCAACATCACATCTGTGATCTCTTTACCACAGAATTCCATTAAGGATTTAATGCAAAGTACTTCTGAGTTGTAGTCGAGAACTGACTTGAAATCACAAAAGCGGAGGCTATGCCAGCTCACTTCTAGGCCAGGAAGCAGGGAGTCACAGACATTGCCAAATCTTTCTTCGAATGAGACCCACAGCCTTCTGGGGTCTTCTTCATTCATAAACTCGTAGTAGAGCGAATCATCCATATGACGAGTCATTAAGATGATGGCTTTCTCATTATTTGCCTCTACGGCTACTCTATTTGCTTCCAAAGCCTGAGCTTGCTCAACAGTTAGTAGGGCTGGGCTCGGGTTGGGTAGGGCCCGAAAATTAGTGAGACCGAGACTGAACCCTATATTGTCGATTCGGGCCGGTTCGGGCTTTTTCTGAAATGAAAACTGACAGAAACCGAACCCATTTGGGCCGGTTCGGTTTTTGGGCCCAAAATACCCTGTTCATCAGCTGGCCTATTGTGCCAGTTTTCCAAAGTCAATTTTGGAACTTTTGGACTTCTAGCAGATTTCCAACTCATTTTGGCACCTGGAAGACTAGAATGCAGATCAAATTATAACACTACACCAATAACCTCAACACACAACACTTTTTGCACAACGAATTTTTTTTTTTTGTTGTGTGATGAGGGAAATTGAATCATACAACACATTTAAAAAACTTTCGTTGTATAAGGCTGTTAAAATTTTGAAGTTTTTAGCTAGAAGGTAATTGCACAACACTTATAAGAATAGTTTGTTGTGTGAATGAAAAAAAAAAGAGTGGCACATTTTCTTCCTAGCTCGACTCAAATATGGCTCTAAATTGGAACTATATAGCACAACAGAATAGTTATATCTGTTGTATGAGTGTAACTTGCAAAATATCATACAACATTTTTTTACTTTCTGTTGTATGATAAAGGAAGATATATTGGGAATATTCGGACGTGTCTAGATTTGCCCCAAAATGGCACCGATTCCCTCCTAAAACCTCCAAATTTTGATCGAGATATATCTAGTGATTGCATGCTCCCACAACCAAAATTATTTATTTGTGTTGTGTGAATGAGTAATGCCTCAGCACCAAACTACATACTTTGATTGCATATAGCGGGAACTTTCCCTCTTTTTCCAAACTCAAGTACTTTAGCTTCAACACTTAGACAAAAGAGTCTTTTTCCTTTTTTTTCGAGCCGTGTCCTCAAGGGATCAGACCCATCTCCTCAATCAACTTTTCCCCAATTGAATCAATTTGAAATCTCAAATCACCAAACACCCAGACGTCTTCGTCTTTAGTTTCCTTGGTTTCCTTTTCGTTTCGATTCACAGAAATCCAATCAAAGATTACCTCCATTCCCAAATTTCCTCCAAACCCTAATTTCTCTGAATCCCAATTTCCTTTCAATTTCGAACCACTCCCTCGTCGTTACCAGGCCGCCGTCCGGCTCCGAACTCTCGCCCAACTGAGTCAGGGTTGCAACTGCCTCTCCGATCTATCGCTGTCTCCACCACCTTCTCCTTCGTCAACATCAGTATGACGAGCCCAGACCAAAAGAGGGAGAGAGAGTTCCTCTCGTCTCTCTAATCACCTAAATCCCTAATCTTTTCTTCCCCCAATTTTTCTTTCTTGGAGAATCTAGGGTTTCGCTGATGCTACAGAAGATCAGAAATTGCAAAATTGAAGAGGAAGAGGAGGAGTGAGTGTTCGTTAAGAGTTGAATTGAAGTTTGGAAGTGTTTTGAGTTTCGTTTGATGGAAGGGGGGAGGAGGATATTTGCAAATCCTCGGCAGTGTAGTGGTCGGAGGGTAGCAGCGGTGAGAAAACGACCCGTATTGGCGGTGTGAATGGAGTTCATTAACAGCGTTAAGAAGCTTCAACGACGTGAAATCAGTTCCAAGCGTGACCGAGCTATCACTATGAGCGATGCCCGGGAGAGGTTTTACAATATTCATCTCCAGGTACAAATATATAGTTGCTTTTGATTTTAATGGAGGTGAAAATTTGGGGCTTTCGATGGTTTGGTGGTTGGAGTTTTATGAAGAGCTCTGGGGTTTGTGCTAATACAATAGAAAAAATAAGTGACGGGATTTTGTTGTTAATATGCTTTTGTTACTTGTTAATTGTTAATTTTTTCCTGTGCTGAATTCTTAGTGGTATTAACTTGTTACAGGCTCTACTTAGGATTTGCATTTGGAGCTTTTTTTGTGTGATATTGATACCAATACTTGGAAAGCATGTGGTATAATAAGGCTTAGGTGCTAGGTTGCAGTAGGAAGTTGTAAGTTTGAAGATTGAAGTTTGGAACTTATATTCGGTTCTTTTAAAATCTTTTCTGAAAATCTTAATGCATTAAAGCTTCATTTGTCATAAAAATCATTGTAAACTCTGATAGATATAGACTACCTATACCATGGTTCTGCCTTTTCTGCAAAAGAGGTCAAAAATTATTGATATTGTAGCAGCACGTGACATTGTGTTTGCTCTTGCGCAATCTAGTGTTTGGGCAGCGTTTAGGCGAGGTAGTAGCTGTTCTATTTGGATTTTCAATGTTATATGGATCTACTGAAATAAGTTTTTACTTCCGGGAAGTTCATGGAGGATATGCTTTTTGAATGTTAATCCCTGCGAAGTTATAAGAAGCTTGTTTTATAATAAAAACAATGACTCTCCAATCATAATTTCAGTTCTTTGAAATGTAGAAACACTAGGATTGAGTACGTGAATACCTCCACCCCTCTGCCACTAACAAACAAACACAGTCACACACATAACCTCTTATATTTCTAGTACAATTTTCTTGGTCATCTTCGTGTTCTTGATTTATCTAATTTTTGTTTTCCATTATGATCAGTATATACAATACATGGTGTCTGCTCTAAAAACTATACAATGTTGTACTCCATATCAGATAAACATGTCCAAGAAATTAAGATTAGGTAAGCTTTCTTCACATTCTCAATCACAGACCCATACAACGATGGTTGTTTTTGCCTTTAGCCTTTGTTCTTTTGTTATTTCATAACATGCACTTATCTCTTTTTTTGTTTGTTTTTTGGTTTGTTTTCTTGCTGCAGTCCGGGGATCATGTTATTATTGGTTAATATCATTTATGGTTATTTGTCTTTCCTTGTATGTCAGGGGAACTATATACTTGATCATTTAATAACGTTCTGATGCAGTAGGTACTGCCAATTATAGAGCTTTGTTCAAACTGCAGCATTTTTATTGATATGAATTGTCAGCAACTGAAGAAAGTTGTTAATTGAAAAAAAAAAAAAACACAAACATTGTATTTTGAGATGTGGTGTGTGTTCAAATGGTTTAGTGGATATAGCCTTATGACACATAATTATCGGAATAATAGGAATGGCCTTCTTGCAAATACATTACTTTTTGTCCTCCCAATTACAAGTTTGTTCTGTTTGAAATTGATTGCATACTTCATACTCACTCAGATTAGTTAGTCATTAATTGCATAGTTTCACTGAGAACCATGCGAAAATTTGAACCCCTTGGAATAACAGATATAAGCTGTTGGCTCTGTACTACATATTATAGGGTATATATTGAAATTGCTTAGGGTCATATGTTATTAGTAAGGAAGAATATGTTTATCAAATCATGGGCAGAGCCATAAATGGTGAAAATGTGCTATTGGAGAAGTACTATTTAGTCAGTTATTCATCAAAATTACTAATAAATAATACATTTTTCTTTGACATCAGAGTAATTTCTAAAGCAGTGGAATATTTTAGGTTTTTAACACAGGTCAGCAAGGCACTTCTTGCAGAGTTTATGATAGCTCAAAAGAGAAGCAAACCATTTAAAGCTTTGGGATCAGAACATATGAATAAACCTTCCCCTGTCATTCCATCTAACCTTACAAGTTCTACTCTCCAAAGTCTCGAATTTCAGGTGATATAGTTTTTCAAAACTTGTGGTTTGTGTTCACAATATATTGGATGCATCGCTATAGATTAGTCATGTTAAAATTCTCATTGTTGTCTAAATTAGATGGATGCATTTTGCTTAAAAGAGCGGGATCTACTGAATCCCTTTATTATGGAAGTGTCATAACTACAAAAACAGGGAGAAAGCAAAGAGTACTTGGTTCTTCTAGTGAGTATTGTAGTGAGAATAAATCCAATAACTGATCGTTGTTTGTTTCTGCTACATAATGTCTTAGCTACGTTGAGGACCTTGTATTCATTGATTTGCTTGGAAGAGGATGTGGCATTCCTTTGATACGGGTACTTATCAACAGATAATGTTGCTGCCATTAGGAAAGAAGTAAGCAGCCTCTGCAGGGAGCTACTACCTCATGCACTAGCCTTGGTCAGTTCTCAGCTTTCAAATATTTATGTTTATCACAAACTCTTCATACTTTTGATACTAAAGGCAAATGCTCTTACTATTCTATTTTCGAACGTATCTATTCATTATATTTTTGCTCTTTACAAGTTCACATTTCTCGCTTCTACTCAAAATTTACATTACATCTTTTCATGAGGCCCAAATTTTTGTACCTTATACATGTGTTATAAATCAACTTCACTTGACCCTAAATCTAATTTAAGTTAAGCGCGCGCTCTCTCTCTCTCTCTCATTCATGCTATTTAGATGATGCACTTTTCCTTCTCTATAGATAGAGAAAAAGTTGATAGTTTGATACTGACTTGTGTGTTTGCTTTCTTTGCAGATCATATTGTTCAAATAAAGGATGGTGCATAGTTGGTGCTGGGAAGGCAGGTGGAGAGCTAGATTTGATCCCACATCCCACCACTTCCTCCAACCATTTCACCCAATGTGAAGCTAAAAGTCTTGATTTCTCTCAAGTATTATGTCCAATTCATTATCAAAGTACTAGGTCGATCATTGTACTTTTGGGTTGTTTAGTGAACATATGCCACTTTGGCTTATTAGGTTTCATGATTTTGTGGAACAATGACTGATATGAATGCATCTTGGTGGATCCATTTGATGTTTTGTAGTGTGTTTTGTTTCCAATTGATCACTGTTCATTAGGTAAAATGGATCTATGCTCAAAATATAGCAAATGAAATTGATCGTACAATAGTTTTATAGTGTGGCAATCCAACGTTGTCCGAATACACAAAACTGGCCATTCACTCAATGCATTCTTTACATATCACACAATGGTTTTAAAGAAAAAATGTCTTCTCATTTTACAATCACACAACGATAAAAACTGAACTAATGTTGTCCAAAATCAATTCACACAACAAACATACAATACACTGAAGTGTGATGCTATATCAGACGACGGTGAAATTATGGAACACGTTGTCTGATTAGGCTTTCCAACAACAGCTTGGAAACAAGTTCTGTTGTATGAAGGATGCACCTGCCATATTGTGCGGCAGTTGTGCCTGGCATCTGCCGAGAGAAGGCACAACGGTGATAACAAAAAGATGTCGTGTGTTTGTATATCATACAACGGTGCAACACCGTTGTGCAAATTTTAATCACACAACGCGCCGATACACAACGGTTATCAGCCAAATCAGACAATGATTTTTACCCGTTGTGTGTTTCATTTTTTGGTGTAGTGTAATGCTGTGAAATAAACTCATAACTGTAACCAATTTGCAATAATCAAGTTTAGCCACAGTTTACACTTTACAACACAAACTCTAGAGTCAAGAATACATAATATACATTGCCCAGAACTGTGGGATGAATTTTGAGAAGCCATCAAAGATTCAAAGTATAGGACTTGCCTGCAAAAATGAGAACACATCTAGTCCAGATAATCAGATTCAGTAGGAGAATATGGCTACATTCAGATTTAGTAGGAGAATATATAATCTAGCATCAAATTAACACAATAACACAAGAGACTGCAGAACCAACCAAACTTCAATGGAAAAAATTAACCACCAGTCGCCGACTCCAAAGTCCAAACACATCATGACCGACAACTCGACGAGGTCCACTGCGTCTTCAAGAGCATCGACTCCAACGACGACTGCAAGATCTCAACCTCGGAGCTTGGCAATTTCCTCAAGGCTCTAGGCTCCAACGTCCCCTACGACGAGCTCCGTAGCTCCTTTGCTCCAGTGCGTGATGGTCGACCTCGGAAGTCTCTGAGAGTCTGAGATAGTTTGAGATATGGAGGGAGAGTGGCGGATTTCACAGACGAAGAGCGGCAGAGGAGCGGAGCTAGGGAGGAGTGAAGGCTGAGAGAGAGATGAACTGATCAGCTGATGGAGGCTGAGAGACTGAGAGACTGAGAGGTTGAGATCGGGTTCTCTTTAGGGTTAGTCTCGAGTTTTACAGAATTTTCTTTTTCTATTTAATATATTAATATAACACCCAATCATAAATAAACAAGTGGCAGCTCAGGGTATTTGGGGTCGGGTTCGGGTTTTCAGTCTCTACAAATTTGAGTCCCGAGACCGAACTGAGATAATATCTTCGGGTCGGGCCCTAGACCAAACTGATATTTTCAACATCAAAACCAAATCAATTCAGGCTTTTTTGCTAGGATCGGGTCCGGTTTCGGGCTTTTTCGAGTTCGAACGCCCACCCCTAATAGTTAGCTTGTCCTGGCTAGGCTCGAGAATCGTATCCAGGATTCCATCAACCTTAAAATGCTGGCGAACATCACGAACCCACTTGTGATATCCAGAGCCAGTTGTTCCTAATAGAGTGAAGTGCAGTTTGTTCATGTTACTCATCCTGAAAGAAAACAAGAAAAAATGGTTAGTCGCTCCCAAGAAATTAAGAATTTCTAAGCATAGTCGCTCGCAAGAAACCCAATTCCAAGAGGTATTGGATTAGATCGAACAATGATATGTTTGTGGTCGATCATAACTTCTCAACAAACTCTAAGTTTAGAGGACTCTACAAGCTCCAAGCTTGGAGTGAGCACGAACCCCCACAGTTCGGCTTTTGGGCTCCCATATAAAGAAGAAAGGGGGATAGAACAAGGGAGGTTGCAATTCCCCGAGGAAAAAAAAAAGAACAAAAACTCTAAAAACGGGAACTTTAAAACATACCTCTAATTACGGTTTCTGGTGTGGCTAGCGGTGTGGAGCGCTGTTGCAGTAGTGTGGCGCTCTATGGCAAGGTGTGGCGTGCTGTGGCAAGGTGTGGAGCGATGTGGCAGTGCTATGGCAAGGTTTTCTAGGGTTTTAGGATTTTTGGTTTTTGAGATTTCAGGGTTAGGGGTTCGTGATGATAACATGTTTAAGGAAATAGAAATTGGGATAGAATAAGTTGTGTCTTTCATTGATAATGGGGACCTTTTTATATAGACTTATAGAGGATTACAAGCATAGAATCAAAGTTGTACATGGAAACATAATCGTACAATGAATGGATATCTACGAAGATATCTCCGAGAATATCTCTAAGATTAATCCTATTACAACTTCAACAAGTAACCTAGAGTTTGGGCCAGACACATATTCTGGATTTACTTGAACATAATTAAAATTAATTACTTATTTTCACTTTTTTTTTATTTTAATTTTTGCTATATTATTGGGAAGCAAATTTTATTTGTCTTTTCTTTTCTTTTCTTAAAACTAGCCTCATATCGGTGTGATGCACGTATTATTATTTAAAAGAGAAAATATGTGAATGTTTTCTTGCATCAACTTCTTTAATTTTTTTAGATTTTTGTTTTTTTGTTTTTTATTTTTTCATAGTATCATACAAATAATTTATTTCTAGTCACTCTCTCTATTAGGGTTTCTAAGGTTTCGTTTTAGTGACCAACGACGTTAACAATCTTCTTTTGCCTCGAGTAGAAAAGGCTCTGATTTGGCCTCTACTCATTTCTCCCTCACGGGTGTGAGTTATAATAGTTGGTGAAGCAGCTTATTGTGGTTGTACTCTTGATCGAAGTCCTGGTGGGTCGACGATCGATCTGACGAGAGTCTTGGTCGATCTGTGTTTGCAGGGTTCTTGGGATTTGATTTGACTAGTGTTTTTTCTGTTTGGTTTGGTGCAGCAAAGTTCAGGGTCAAAGTCTGATTTATGATTTGCTTGATTTGCTGGTGAGGTTGGCCGCCTGAGTTCTATAGTCTCCCATTTTTGTCGCCGATGCTATTTCATTGGGGTAGATGACCGCGATATATGGTGGTGGGGCTAAAAAGCTAAACCTCTTTTACCTATTCTTGAGATTAGCTTTTGGGGTTAGTTTTAGGGATGGATTGCAGGTTTGGCTTATTGGGCTTGCCCAATTTGTCATCTATTGGGCCATTCTGAATTGTGCCCTATCACCCTCAAGCACTACTTAGTCATTTTGGTAATGCTAGTCTAGGGTTGGACTTACTAGATTGGCATTTTCGAGAAGGAGTCCATTACAACTTCATCTATCGGTCATGATCTCTTTAATTAGGAGATCGGTAATTATCCAGGATCTGGCATTATTTGCAAGTCTACTGTCTGTTGGGATGTCTTCTATGTGTTTAATTTGGCAAGAACTATCTACTTTCATTGTACCACAATCGCGTGATGAGGCGGGCTAGTAGATAGTAGACAATTTTGTCTTGAGGTGTATTTGACTAGGGTTGGCTACGATACTGTGTTATAATTTACATATATATAGATTCCTCTAAATATTGAATTTAACTTGTTTTTCAGTCAATTTTGGCTTTCACTATATCATTTTCTTATTTATTTAGGAATATTGCAAGAGTCAAGGAAACATACATTTTAGGTTTTGAAGTGAAGAATCGGAGCTAGAAAGAATGACTGTCAAATGTGGAACAAAAAGTAAATTTCTGAATTCCACTACAAATGGAGGCCCATCACCACTTATTGTGGTGCCATAGCTTTTCCGATCACAATTAAGGAAGATCAAGGAGGACCAAGAAGTTGGAGTAACATCATTACATCTATCGCATTATCCTTTGGATAATAGGCATTACTATGCACACATTTTTCCCATGCTTGTCCCCTTGACTTTGGTGACCCAAAACCATCTCTACACTCCTTCTTTCCTTGTTTTCCATGCACTTAAGAAAGCTAGATGTTCTCTCCCTCTCCCTTAGCCATCTTTTCCTACTCTACTTTCTCTAATAGCTTATCATTACTTCTCTCTTTCACTCCATCCCTTCCATAATTTTTCCTATTCGGTTTTAGGAACTAATACCACTCTAACACTCTTCCTTTTACTCCATTCATGAAGTTTCTCCCTTTGCTTTCCATCATTTTACACCTCTCTCATCCCTATTTAAGCATCTCTTCTCTCATTCAGGAGGCATCACCCATACCACCCCATTATATCTTCTTTCTCTCTCAATCTCCTCCACAAAACCTTCATATACACCTCCCAAAATCCAAACGCATAATATCCATACTCTTCAACCTCCATCACTACCACCACAACTCCATCACCACCACCACTACTCCATCACTACCACTCAAAGTTAGCCAAATGAGCATCATATTTTCATCATCACCATCAAGAAGTTCATCATCCATCCCCTCCACCATCAAGGAGGATTCAAGGAGCATTGAAGGAGGAAAACGAAAGAGAAGCTACCCATTGATTCGTCAAGCTTCAACTAGTTCATTCTTTCCTTAACTCTTTAAATTTACCTTGATGTACTTTATAGATTTGAGGCTAATTTGTATGATTATAAGTGAGTAGTTACTTTGTTGGGGCTAGGGTTGAGAGCCCTAGCCAAACTTGTATGAATTGATGTTTTAATTTACATTTGATGGTATTTGTTATTTTCATACTCATATGCTAATTCAAGAAGTGAATGCATTCATTCAAACTTAACTACTTTGGATGTATTGTGTTTGTCATCTCATGAAAAAATGTTTAAGGAGTAGTTAACCTTGACCATTGATAGCATGATAGCATCCTCTATGTGCATATGAAGGTTGTGAGTTAAAATTACCTAGATCTAGGATTGGTTTACTTGCATGACTATCTAAACTCAAAGCTTTATGCATCTAGGAACAATGAATTGAGACTTAACCGGTAATATCACTATGTCAAAAAGGCCTTCAGACGACAGAACTGTTCTGTCGTCTGAACGAACAAAAATATGTCGTCTAGTACGGTGTCGTCTCTTGGGGGCATCAGACGACAGAAGTGTTCTGTTGTCTGATTTTTCAGACCACATAAAAAAATAAAAGTCTTGTGTTGTCTGATGAGTTTTGCATTTTGGGAACATTGTGATTTGTATCTTTAAAAAATTCAAACAACAGTTTTGTATTGTCTGATTAACAGAACAACCACAGTATTTTTTAAATACTATTGTGTGAAGCATCTTGCAAGACTTATTGTGTGGTCTGAATGCCCTAAATAAGAAATATGAAGACTCGTATGTAGTGTCTTCTCTCATATGAACAACACTTAAAGGTTGTGCTAATTTACTTTAAACGACAATTATATGTGGTCGTAAAAAGCATCAGAGGACAATTAAGTGTCATTCTAGGGTAGGTTTGTATGACATTTTAAGTGTTGTGTGAAAGATTTTGAAACTATACATATGTGATGTTGGGAAATGGTTTAGACAATAGATATCATATTCTTTCTGTTATGTCAGTCTCATTACGACGACAATTTAGTGTCGTTTGAGATTCTTTAGACGACAAATATTTGTGGTCTGAATATAAAAAGGACGACTAATAATACGTGTTTTATATTTTCTGTAATTACTTCCAATCACACTTATTTGTTGTTGTTATACAC
>JANPXK010000197.1:0-89848 GCA_024704745.1 Rosa lucieae | reverse complement strand
CATAAATGGTGAACTGCTAAGACATTCTCTACACACACACACACACACACACATATATATATACCTCGGCGGAACACAATTAAACTCAAAATGTCTGACCAAAGGAACTTAAAGTATATATATGCATGTATAAAATATCTCGACGTGAAGTGGATAAAACAATAGTTGATGACTATTGCCGAGAATAAGTATATATATGCATGCTTGCTGCATGTTTGGAAAAAATTAAACTCAAAATGTCTGACCAAAGAAACTTAAAGTATCTTCATAATTCTCCTCGCCATTGTGCCAATATATATATATGGCCAATTGTACATGGGAATACAATTATGTTTGACTAATTGCATTAAAGAAAGTCTTGGAAAGGTTAGTCAAATGGGTGCAATTGTTTGCAAAATGGCATTAAGTGTAACTTCATAGGTTTAGATAATTATGAAGTTGTGTCTTATTACACTCTTTGACTATGCCAAGATATTATTGATAAAAAGAGATCGAGAAGTGCAAATGCAGCAGGTAGGAGGAAGCAAGCATTAAATGTATGTATGTGTGTGTATATATATATATATATACACACACAATGGGGACCAGGGTGAATTATGACTTGAAGAGGCCGGGTGAATTATGACTTGGCAACTTAACACCTCCATTATAATTCAGACCAACTTTCTTTCGCTCATTTGCATGTTTGACCAACTTTCCAGGTCAATGAGTTCATGCTTGTGTTTATATGATAAAACGCAGATTCATGCTTGTGTTTAAAAAAAAAAAAAAGGAGCATTTATGAGCCAAAGCAATTAAGCAATATGAACAGCATAATTAATGGCTAGCCCACAAATAGAGTGGGTCAATCTTGGCGTAATTTCAGAGGCAACATGCCAATGGACTGACACCATCCACAATTGCTTTAATTAAATATGGAAGAGTTAGTGGGACTTGAATGGTAAGGTCAGAATTTTCTTTTGACTAATGCAAGTCTGGGAACATGATTGATCCACTCATAATTACAAGCATGAACTCATTTATTTAGTTCATGGGATGTACTGTAGATTTTCTGGGCAATTAGAAGCTCAAGTACAGAGAGCCAAAGTTACATAATTAACTTTGAGAATTATGACTTCACGATTTGCCAAGTTCTACCAATTTTCAATCATGAACTTGTGAAGCAAAGACAGAACAAATGTCGTACCTACGGGTTGCTAGTTCTTGAGTAGTCCACAATCGAGGGATACCCAAATGGCTTGAGAAGACTTGATTTTTCTATTTACACCTGCAATTTTGTTCAAATGAATGTGAACCCACTAAATTTTGAGACAACCAAATGGGTATAAAAGGGAGATTTCTCAGATCCGTCAGATCTGAGTTTTCTGGTTTTCAATGTCAAAAACGAAATTCAAAAAATTTCGTACCTTTCGTGGTGATGATGATCCATTTGCCTCCTTACCCAGTTCACATAATGAAGGAATTGCCGAGTCTGAGGGAAATATGAAATATAAATTCGAAATTTTCAGTTCACAGAGGTTGTTTCATGGTTTGGAAAGGAGAAGAGGAATTTCATGTGTGGTCGTGAGGAGCTAAAAAGGGATAAATATAAAAAAACTGAAGTGGATAAAATTGGATTCCAGTTTTCAAAAAAAAAAAAAAAAGTGAAAAGAATGAACAGGACAAAGACAATAAAAAAAAAAAGAGGACGGGTAATAGGCTGGCCAAGTTTTTGCTATTAGAGTTGGCCAACTCTTCTTCATGTTGGCTGACCAACTTTTATTTAAGTGGCTGACCCACTTCTCTTTTCAATGGCTGGTTTTTCTTTTGTGTTGGATGACCAACTTTTCTTTAAGTGGCTGACCCACTTCTCTTTTCAATGGCTGGTTTTTCTTTTGTGTTGGCTGACTCTTTCTTTGTTGGCCGACTTGAAATTTTGTTTCATGCTTGGCTGACCCTCTCTCTTTGTTGGCCAACTCAAAATTTGTTCTTGTTGGCTTGCTTTCTTTTAGTTGGCCTACCTAAAATTTGAACTCTTGAGTTGGCTGCCATTTTCTTTTGTGTTGGCTGACTTGAATTTCCTCATGCCTTTGGCCAACTTAAAATTTGAAGTCCTTTGTTGGCCTACTCTCTCTTACTTGAACTCATTGGCCAACTTGAACTTTTTCATGTGTTGGCTTCCATGGGCCACTCTCACTTGTTGGCCAGCTCTAGTTCTACCCATCGGCCACGCTCTAGTAACTTAATTGTTGGCTTTCGTTAGCCGATTTGCTTATTTATTTTTCTGTTGGCCGATTTGAAAATTAATAATCATTGGCTTCCATGTATCTATTAAATTGATGGCCACCAAAAGCTATATTTCCTTGTTGTCCTACTTAACTTGGTTTGGCTTACTAACGAACAACTCACTTACCTACTCGAATTTCATTTTCTCAAATTTTCTCAAAGTTGATTAGGGGGCCAGGTTGACTCGATCAAATTTCTCAACCACTCGGCGACATTCGCCGATGCTTACGAAACTTGGGGGGGCAATGTTTGTACCCACATTTGCATGGCCACTCGGACGTAGCTAATGTGCATATAGTTATTGAGTGATTTCTAATTACAATGAGCCGCTCTACAAGTAATTTGGGCCGATAGGTAGAAATGGTGGCCAGTGAATAAGTGCACACTTCAGTTAGTCCAAGATGAGTCACATAAAAACTAGGCCGATAGAGGGTTTCGAAAGTTAGGCCATTGGTTATCGGCCGGCCCGTAGTCATTGGTTTATTGTCTAAAAGCCCATTGGCCAATACTCTAATTGGTTTCCAATCTGAACTCAACTTAGAAAGATAATGGCCGATTGTCAGAGAGGCCGATAAGCGATAAAGATGAAATTTGATCAAGTAGTATTTCAATCGACTTGAAGTTCATGTCAGCCGATGAGGAGAGTTCAATCCAAGACAGCCTACTTCAAGATTAATTATAGCCGTTGATGACGACCATCAGAGCCGATCCAGATAGATTCCAGCGACAAGTCAGTCGACGATAAGTATTGAAGTCGAATCAAGATAGAGTCACTAAGCCAAGAGGAGGCTGAATTCCACTCAACTTCAAAGAGTCAAGAGATCAGTTCAAGTTACAAAGCAGCCGATATAAATAGAAGCATCGACAGAAGACAACAAACACACAACTCCAGAAACTCAAGCCATCAAGCTTTTCTTATTTCGTCTTACCTTTTGCTTAGGTAGAATTTCCGTCTGTTTCCTTAGTTTATTTGCTCTGCTAGTTACAATCTCAGTTACTTTACCTTGCTTGTAGCCTAGTATCGATTTTTGAATTGTTCTCTTTGTTTTCTTTCAAACAATAGTTAATAAATTGCAGCCATTCCAGTTTTTAGTTTCGTTGATATTATCTTTTATTTGCTCCTTATTGTCTTTTTGCTTTACTTGTTTGATCGTGCTATTTATTGTTCGTAGTCTCATAGTAGTTATTAATCTTATATTTACTCATACTCTCACAACCGCACCTAACTCACCCGACCTTCAGCCACCAAGTCCTTAATCTAGAGGCATCGAACCGCAGCCGAGAATAAGTTCCTTCCTCGGCTAACAATTGCTTGATAAGTCAAATCTACATCCACTACACCTACAGTTGCACACTTGGCCTTCTGGCCATGTGCTGGCACGCTCCGCATCTATTCATTGAGAAGGATATTTGTTCCTTGATCCCTCGACTGTATAGGCCGGGGTGATTTTCAGAGGCAACAGTAGTACATCAAAGTTGAATCATGAATATATACTTTGGCAATGACTCTAGGGACACACAATTCACATCGGCAACCTAAACAAAATATATCCCTTGAATCATGAATGTAAGTTGAACTGGAAGCAAAGTAATAATTATGTGAAGACCAAAAGCAATAATATTATCCAATAGAATGGTCAATTCTGATCCACATGTATTAGAAGCCATGCAGATCTTAAATAAGACTCTTGTATAATTAAGGGAGGAAACAAAGAAAAAGAAAAAAAGGGATCTAACCCAACTGAGGAAGAAAAGTACTGAAATCTTTACCAGAAGTCTGAATGGCTCTTCAGTCACTTTTGCAGCTAGACCAAGAAGACAACATTCTTATATTGGTGATATTTGATGACAATAATTCTTGGTCATCCTTTTGTTGATAAAAAGCTACATAAAACATTAGTTTGGATGGACAAAGAAAAAGGATACAAAGTTCTCTCAGTATCAATGTAAGCAACATTTCCACTCCCTCCATGCATATTAGTAGGAAGCTGAAAAGTAGCAAGCAAACAAGCTCATTCAGCAAGGCTTGATGTATAGAACGTGGTATTTAAATCAAACTGCATGTTTAATTATGGAAATCTTTAGCTAGCTACTAGCTTATTATGCGAGAAAGACTAAATATGGGATGCATAGTTGTAAAAGCAGTATTGGCTTTCAACTTTACTTGGCATGGCATTGCAGCAGTCCAAAACCCATAATTATCACTTTTTCAGTAACCATGCTTCTTAAAGGACTGTGTACAATTTGTTTGTTAATCAAACTGAATGATATGCAAGATGACTAAAAATCAAAGTCAATGTAAACTTAACATTTCAGTACTCAAATACCAGACTTAGTAAAAGACCACAACATAATTTGAGCACTAACCACAATCTTCTCAGCAGCTTCACAAATCTTATCAACTTTGACCTCAGATAAACCTTTAATTCCAGTCAAGTTCTGCCAAAAAAAAATCATAGTAAGGACATCCAACTTGAACATTTACAGTTTCAAAAATTCAGAGGTGAAGTTGGCTTTACATTCCTGGTGTGCATCATCATAATTTTGGGGTGCATAAAAAATTCAAAATACAAGGATCCTTGCGTTCTGAAGCTTCTAAACATCTACGACATTGATTCCCTAAGCAATCACTGCACACAAATCTCGTCGCTCCATTATAACTAAGATTTAGTTACTTCTGAAGCAATTTTCGCTTGAAAGAAAATCATAAAATTGTGAGCAAACACACTCAATTCCGACAAGGTCTACAGAAACTAAGAAAATCTATCGGGAATTTGAAAATTGATTGAAATCAATTACCAGTGCGAAATGATCGAAATATAAAATCAAAGCATATATGTAACAGAAATTGAACGGAACCGAAGGTTCGTGAAGCTTACACTGATCGATTGCTTCGAAGAGCTCGTCTTCATCATCGATGTCTTCGAGTTCAAAGAGCTGTAGTTGGCTGTGTTCTTCGGCTTTGAGGACCATCGCAGTAACGGCGTTAGATTTCTAGATATCGTTGGGCCTCTGACGGATCTTCCTGCACCGCCGGCATCAGACTCCCGAAATCGAATTTGAAAAGGAGATTTTGAGATAATGAGCCTCTGAGAGAGAGAGAGAGAGGAGAGATAGAGAGAGGATGCTGCGAGTTTGACCTAGAATTCTGTTTTAAAAATAGAGGAGAGGAAGTTTAATTTTTGGCCGAGCGCTCTTTGAACAACCACGGCATAAATAGGGAACGCAGTAAAAGAACACAAAATTTCAAGTTCAATGGCATGCATATAGTCTACGCCGTAAAAGTGTGTTAAAAAAAATTATCATTTATGGCGTGCATCTATACGCAGGTCGTAAATGAAACTCATTCACGGCGTACATTAAATGTACGCCGTAAATCTTGCGTCGTGAGTAATTAGTTTTCCTGTAGTGGTGGTTCAACAATAGGAAGAGTTGTCCACGCTACATTACCATACATGATAATGGAAGGAGTGTTAAAGCCAAGGCTGTTGATGAGAATGACTCCACAATGGGTTGTGATCCTGTTCATGATTACTAGCCTCCATGCTCTCACAACATCGTTGATGCCTCTCCAGCTGTTTGGAAGGCCTTGGGAGTTAAGGAAAGCGACTAGGGTGAAATTCAGATATTCTGGTCTGTTGCCTGATTGAGTGATTGCCTCTACATTGTGATACATATAAGAGTGAAGAAGGTTTATAGATAGAGTAACATGAAATTGAAATCTGTAGTTGCTACTCCTAAATTGAGTAATACAATTATTACAGGTAAAGAGATAAATCAATAACTCTTTTGCTAGCTACACACCCTTTTGTAGTTAAAGTACACACCACGGTTTAGTTTGATCTTTAGATCTCTGTTTAATAATGGCTGGTGAATTTTCTAGTCACTGGGTCAGTGGAGATATAGAGTAATAAAAAAAAAATTATGAAATATACAAACTCTTCCAAAATCATTGATCGTACGAGCATGGTATATGCTTGGTATCAGGGAAAGAATAATGAACCAATAGGTTCAGAAAAATTGGTATTTTATTGACAATCTGAATTTCCAAGCAGTTTTGAAGTATCATATCAAGCTTGGTTAGGCTCATTCTGCATCTTTTCCGATCCAAGATTTTATGACCCATCTTCAGATTCTGAAGGATTTTCTAGTGTACTAATCAACTAAGATCACTTAAAAAAGCTGCAAATATATAACTAACAATAGTAGTGAAAGTGATTATCAATTGAAAAGGTCCTTAAACAGTCCCGTCCTTGAAAAGCTCTATCCCAGGTGCAATAGTAAAGCAGCGAAATCCTACTAAAGCATTGCACATCTCTGTGATCTTTTCCATTCTGCTTCTCGAAATTGGCCTGCTCAAAACTCTAAAGATTTCGAAATGCCTAATCCCTAAGCAAAACAAGAGAGCTTAATGTATGACAACTTATGGCTTCTACCTTCTGGAGGTACCAAACACAACTGACAGTAAGCAGAAGTAGGATTCCAATACAAAGAGATATGGCAAGAGTATCATGCTTTAAGTAAAACAGTTGGATGAAGAACTAGAAAGGGGACGAATTCCAACCCTTACATGAAAATATATATCTTGTTGTTAGAGTCATATATCTGATTATCCCCAAATCATTGCATAGAATTCAAGATATCACTATTCGATCTTTTCAAAATTGATGAGAGGCGTTCGGGTATAAACTTATACCACTAGACATTTAAAATCTATGTACGAATTAAAGCAGCTTCTCTACAAGGGAAAACTTGAGGCTTAAGGATCAACCAATGCTTCCAAGGTGTTAAGGAACTTTTCTTCAAACTTCGTCAGTTGATAATTTTATAACTCATACCAGCCTTCCGCCTTCATTCGATCAAAAACACGATGACTTAATTTTTCATATCACTAAAATTGTAGAATCCATAGAAATCTGCGTTCCGATGGAGACGAAAATATTTTACTTTGGTACAATCCCGTATAAGGTAAAAACATGGATAAAGGGCAGCTTAAAAGAACTACGCCTTGCCTAAGTTATTGCCGAGCCCAGTAGCGTGGGTTTGTAAACTAAGCAGGGCATTAAAGTGAATTGATTGCCTAACCGTGCCAGGAGAGGTGTCGGGGTCTTGATTTGTAGTTCACTTCAGTGAGCACTGCTACGCACGCCCACCCTCGGGTTAGTAGGAAACCCCATCCTCAATGGGTGTGTAGCAATTCAAAAATGAATTTAGCACATACAATAGGGGTTGCACCAGTTGCACCCCACAAATCAAGATACTCCTGCATCTCATCGTGCGACCTGGCATAGGCCCTCGTCATACATTCACTTTTTGACTTCTTTCATTTTTTTTTCTCCTACGGTAGCTTAATATTAATTGTTCTTAGCCTGCTTGAACTCATGATTTGACCTCCATCTATTGGCCATAGTGAAAGTGGAAGTTGAGTACGACCAACCAAGGTCCGTATTTCTACTGCAAGTTAACATAGGTTAAGCTTATCATCAATTAAAATTGACTACTTATTAGAATTAGAATCATGAAATTGTCACGTTCATTGAGTCTAAATTTACTGACTACTGAAGTAAGATATTATCATATGGGGAAAAGTATACATTACTGTTCAAGAATTAGCAATCAGATTTTCCAAACAAAAATGTTATGCATATTAAACTTCAATAGGCTCCTGGCTCTGCTCTCTAATTAGTTTAGAGGCCTGTCTTAATATTCTATAGGATCTTTGGAGATCACTAGTGAATCTTTAGTTAGTTTCTCTTGTATTAAGGATCTTCTAGTATTAATCAACCAAGCCAATCTTACGCAGCGGCAGTATAAATTCAATCATTACATTGAATTCAAGATATCACTATTCGGTCTTCTCAAAATTGATGAGAGGGTTCGGGTATAAATTCATACCACTAGACATTTAAAATCTATGTTCGAATTAAAGCAGCTTATCTATACAAGGGGAAACTTGAGGCGTAAGGATCAACCAGTGTGCTTCCATTGTTTTAATTATAATGAACTTTTCTTCGAATTTCTTCAGTTATAATTTTATAACTCATTCAGCCTTCATTCGATCAAAAACATCATGAATTAATTTTTAATATCACTAATAATGTAGAATCCACATAAATTTGTGTTCCAATGGAGAAGAAAATATTTTATACTTTGGTATAATCCCACATCAAATAAAACGTGGATAAATGGAGGCTTAAAAGGACTGCACTTGCCTAAGTTATTGCCGAGCACAGTAGCGTGGGTTTGTAACTAAGCGAGGCATTAAAGTGGATTGGTTGCCTAACCATGCTAGGAGAGATGTCGGAGTCTTGATTTGTAGTTCACTTCGGTGAGCACTGCTGCGCACGCCCACCCTCAGGTTAGTAGGAAACCCCATCCTCAATGGGTGGGTAGCAAATCAAACATGAATTTAGCAAATGGTATCGGGGTTGCATCAGTTGCACCTTGCAAAGTTGCTCCAGTACGTTGCACTTGCAAAGGTTGCTGCACCCCACGGATCAAGATACTCCTACATCTCATCGTGCAACCTGGCATGGGCCCTCGTCATACATTCACTTTTTGACTTCCTTTCAAATTTTTATCCTATGCTAGCTTAATTTTTTCTCAGCAATCTCCAATTTATTTCAAAACTTTGACATGCAGCTCCTACATCACCTACCATCGTCCTAATTCTTACCCAAATGCAACCACTCCTTCCTTGCAGTGATGGTATAGTTATGTCAGGTACAGTTATATGTTCTGAATGCATTTTCTGGTAACCCACATTGCCTCATTTGTAGTCATGCGTTAATTCATCTTTGCTAGCTGGCCTGTGTAAGATCGACTAGACGTTAAAGAAGAATATCAATTGTTCAATATCCGAGGGACCTAATTTGTTAGTGGCGCAGCAATGTGAACTTTTTGATCCACATGAGAGAATGATATATACTAGTTCTTATACAGATCAACATCAACATACACTTGTCGTCGTCGAGCTTAGTAGTGCCTAGTGCGAGTTTGTAACTTTGCATATCAATTTTCCACCCAAATTTCCTTCCGATGTTTGTAGAATGACAAAATTGTATTCTCACAACTAAAGAGATTAAATTAGTTTCTACGTCGACTTTGTTCTGCAAGAAAATAAAAACCAAAACTGCACTATTTTTAAATTCAATATATTGTACATATATACCATCAATTTAAGATCCAAATCTTATCCTACCATATGTAAATCCATGCCTATCATGCGTTTCTGTGTTCATTAATTCTTACCTGTGTTGACATTCATAATGTAATGTTAGCATCCACATCAATATTTTCTCTACTAGTAAATCTATATATGCAATAGAAACAAAAGTATAGTCCGTCGAGGTCCACAGGCATTGCAAATTTTTAAGGAGATATATCCTCCTAAGTCCTAGACATACCTATTTCTCATTGCATCAAGCATTTGTAGAATAATCTCAAATACTAGTTAAAATTCTCAATTACTTGAACTCTTGATTTACCTCCATCTATTGGCCATAGTGTAAGTTGAAGTTGAATACGACTAACCAAGGTCTGTATTTCTACCGCAAGTTAACATTGGTTGTGCTCATCAATTAATTAAAATTGACTACTTGTTGTAAATATTATTATCTATGTGGATGTCCATGTAAATACTCATTAGTTATGTACTTTGATGTAAACCCTACCTCTATATAGAGGCTAATGAGACTGAATGAGAACACTTCTACTTCCTCCCAATTATTCTCTCTCCATCTTCTTCCTACTTTATAACACGTTATCAGCACATTTGCTTTATAAGATATTTTTTTTATAAACTCCACGATGATCTAAGAGTTTTTGGTGAAATGTCATTGATTGACCTTAACTTTGATCTATGAGTTTAAATTTTCTTTCGTTTTGATTATTCGAAACCCACGAGGATATGCACAATTGAAGATTCAAAAGATTCTATAATATTTTCTATCATTGTGTGATGTGGAAGTTGATCTCCCAATCTTGTTCTTAACATGATAGCATAATTTCTATTGCACATACCATTTGCATCGATTCCGAATTGATTATGTTTTCATATCGGTGTGCACCTTTCAATTTTGTCAGGATCCATCTTCTTCTTCTTTTATAGTGTACTGGATTCGCTAATTTTTTTTTTCTTCATGACAGCCTGCATCCATTTTTGTTCAATCAAAACTTCATAATTATACATGTGGTTCTGCCGCACACATAGTTCCATAGGTTTATGACCCATCTACATGTATCGTTGCATATTTGGTGCAATGTTATTGGTTTGATTCATACATATCATTAGATCGAGACTGCACCGATCTACTGATGGAGATGAAAGGGTCAAAGGGGTATTACATGTCGTGTTTTAGATATACATCAATCATACCTAACCCTTCTTTTGATTTCGAGATGCCATGTCATGTATATTTATCATACCATCATTATGTGCCATATTCATATAGGCATAATCCTTTCACATTATATATGAGTCAGTGTTCATTCTTTAATACTCATATGGTCTTTTGTTTTATGTCCACATGATTAACAGAATACATGTAATTAGACTTGCACATGAATATCCTTCTATTTATGCATCGCAATAGATCATTAGATCTCAAACGTACTGTAGCAAGGATTTCCTTGGAGTCACTAGATATTTCAAGTTAAATATTGAATGCAGGTATGATTTCCATAGTGTTCAAATTTGTTTTGTTCAATCTTGTCAATTTACTGTGATTTTTAGAATAACAAATTTTTATATAATTTTTAGAATAACAAATTTTTATATAATTCTGAATTTTGTAATCAAAATTGATCGAGACCTGAAGTCTCTAGATCCGGTTACAAGAGGACCTGAAGTTCCTTGAGAGTTACATAATCAAAATTGTGACTGAAATTTTCTCAGAGCTTATACAATTACGAGGGCCAGAAGATCCTCAGAGAGATACAATGAGAAATAATTATGACATGGAGTTCCTCACAACTTATGCAATTAACAAGGGCCAGAAGATCCTCGATATAATATATTAATGAGGGCCAAAAGATCCTCTTTGATCCCCAATAATTATAAGAGGCCGGAAGTTCCTCAATTTTTTTTATATTTTTTTATATTGGGATTCCCTCCTCTGTATGATAATGTGAATTTGAAGTTCAGTTTTGAACACTTGGCCAAAGCTAGAGGCTACATTCTCCACAAGATAAAATTATGTTCTTGTGTGATTAGAGGAGCGAAAAAAAAATTATCATTTTGTGAAGTTAAGCAAACCAAAAGTTCTGTGTAATTTCTTCATTAATGGAACCAGAAGTTCCCACAGTTAATTTTATTGCATAGTTTAGCTATTTATTTTTCTTCCCTGTAATTTTCCTATTTGTTATGTACTTTAATTATAGTACTTATCCTTTAAATTAGTTTTTTTGGTTACTCATACGGACCAGCAGTCCTATACCTCGAACATATGCATTTTGAGTGTAATATTTTTGAACCAAAAGTTCAAAATTTTCAAAGTAGAACCTGAAGTTCTAACAGTAAAACTCAAACCTGAAGCTTTGAGTATAAAATAGAAATTAGTTAAAAGTGAACTTGAAGATTCACTTTCATCACCTCAAGCCTAAAGTTTAGAGCACCAAATTTATTTGAACCCAAAGTTCAAATTACGAAATTTTAGAACCAGCAGTTCTAATAGTAAAAAGTTAGAACCTGAAGCGTCGATTACACATGATTTATTTTAACTTTATGTCCATTTCAAACCAGAAGTTTCGAGTAAATTTTCATATGTCGATTGATACATTCTTCTTTATGCTTTCTTAAAGCATTCCACCTTAGAACCTGAAGTTCTAATTGTGCAGACTCGGGCCGTAAGTTTCAAGTATATGGACAATTTATCAAATAGCTTTAATCTTGATCAACCTCAAACCTGAAGTTTTGAGGGGATTTTATTGACACCAATTTAAAAGTAAGCAGATATTTGACCGTTGGTTTATGACGAATGAGTATGAGTATACCCCAAATTTGTGATCATCACTTTTGTAATTAAAATAGATCAGAACCTGTAGTTCCTTGATCCTTAATTACATGAGGACCTGAAGCTCCTCAATGATCATACTAACTACATGACCATCTAAAGTCCTTCACTCATAAGTTATGGTCATGAAGTTTAAACTCGACATTTCGAGTATATTATTTTGGCTAGAAGTTCAAAATGCATTTGATGTTAATCTACATCAAACAACAATACAATAATTAAACGTCATGTTTTACCTGTATAACACGGACTAGAAGCTTCGTGTATATCCTATGAGATCCACTGTTCAATTCTTACAAATTGATTTGTGTCATCTTCAAACTTATGTTTTGAGTGACTTTCAGGCAATGCAATTTTATCCATGGTGTCCAGAAAACATTATTAAGGCTTATGCTTATGAGGCTAATATAACAATCATCGCAGATCTTACATATCTGATTGATGGCTCCAGAAGAGCACACATATATTGTCTCGTTCCATTTTGTGCCTCTAACATAGTAAGAAAGCCGATTGCCATGGCTATACCATGAAATGCCACCAGAAGTGGATCATGGCAAGAGAGAAATCAGGAGATAATGTAAATACTGCCCTAACATCCACAGATGTGAGAAAATTAAAAATTGGGCATGTGTGACCTGTGGTGCACTATATGGTGGATGTTTATCAAGCCATTTTCAAAATGTCACTAGTCAAATTAAATTACATTGACTAATAAGAACATTAAGATTATCACACATCCCTGATGTCTTTTGCTTACAATATTCAAAGTTGCAAGCACTATTGTGTTATTCCTCAGATTTATTGTAACCTCTAAGTCCCCATTGAAACTAAATGTTTCTTAATCCGATTATCTAGGAACCTGATGTTCCTTAAGAGGTTGTCATAAATTGAAAAAATTGAAACCTGAAGTTTCTTGGATCTCCAATTATATGAGGGCTTGAAGTCCCTCCTCTTTATGACTACACAAATATATGCGTGACAGTGAACTTGAGGTCCTCCACGTGATAAAGTTACTCTTTTATTATGGATTGCAGTCTTCAACTCAAAATTTTGAGTATATCATTCTGGCCAGCAGTTCAAAATGAATTCGGTCCATTCCAATTGTCAATATTTCACAATTGATGTTTACTCAAGCTAAGGTGACACTCATATCAAGAGTTGTAGATCTTGATCTATGGCTTTACATAAGCTACTATCACGTTACCAAATTTGAAATATTGACGCATTAAGTACCTTCAATATGGTTGGAGAAGATTGTTTTGCTACCTCATATATACTGTGTCAAATTTATATAGTAAATTTAGGCATATAATGTCATGAACCAGAAGTTCATTGAACCAAATACACCATTTTGGCTTGACCAGTTATGTCATCTTTGTTGGCCATGTTGCATGGAATCACTTACAAGTTTTGATGACTGCTAACCTTACTCACAATCAAATTGTTTATTTACCACATATTTGCTAGTTGTCACTTCAATGAGACAATCATCCTGCCATAAGGGGGAGAAATATTGTTCCTGAAGAACAGTATGAATTGGTGTGAGACTTTTCCACCATGTCTCATTTTGAGCTTTGTACCTAAAGTGATAATGATATTACTGCAAAAGAATTTACTTGGATTAAAATCCTTAAAGCATAACATGATTGCATAGACAATCAAGATCAACTATGCATGGTAGCAGACATGTTGGTCCAAATGATATGGTCCTTTGAAAAGAATGACATAGACCAATGTTGGTCCCTTGTAAAATCGCTGATGTCTTGGTGAAACTATTTATCAGTATAGTTTATGCTCATAAACTAAATGTTTTTGACTTAAAACTTGGTATGGGTTCGCCACCAACCAATAGATTTCTTCACTCTAAGGAAGTGATATTATCAAAAACATGTTTACAAGTGGTCAAAATAAGAAAGTATCCCCGCCATTAGGGGGAGACAAAACTAATGTTATTAAAAGAATGGCGTGACTTTGTGTGGATTATATCCACCAGGTCTAAAGTTTTAAACTCCCAAAAAGGGAACATCATACAAGCCCTATAGTGCTCTACATGATATTATACGTAAAAAGATCCACATTCTACATAATTCATCTATGAGAGATGATTGTCCTAGAAGTGACAATGTATGCCCCAGAAGTGGCATGGGTACCCAATATCAATAAGCTTATTATAGATAAGGCATGCATATAAAAATGTGTGGGATCTATGATTAATGATCATCGATGATAATTTACATTTGGTAGCTACCAAAAATCATTAAGGCTTGTATTGACGCTATACCACGTTTCATTATGAATGTCGACAAAGTATATTATTGGCCAAATTGGAAAGAGGCAATTCCAATGAAATTGGATATTTGAAATGTGATGGAATTCTTGGACCTTTAACCTTACATGGTACAAAAGGGTATTTATCAAAAGTGAAGATAAATCACTATGACACAATGTCTATTTATCGAGACATGAAATTATGAATATCTTCCCTTATATGAATGACAATTTTCTATAAGTACAGTGTTATATATAGCTGTTATATTGACGAGAGATTTATGGCATGTTGTCACTGTATATTATGAAGATCTTAAAGACACATTGCTAAAAGCATAATCTCAAAAGAAAAGTGTCATAATAAGCGTATTGCTTATCAAATCCTTAAGGGATTCAAATACATGAATGATTCAAGTTCATGAAAGGTTGAAAGAGCCTGAAGCTTACTTATGGAATCAAAAAGTCTAAAGCTAGCTCATATGTACTCATTTCATTCTAGTCAACGAGATCTAAATTGCCTCAATGAGTAATATGACAAGACTACGAAATTGATCGAATTCGAACTATGAATATAATGTTGCAACATATTCTAACTTTTGCAAAGTTATGAATTACTTAGAGCTCTTGAAGAGCTTAGATGAGACATATCAATACACAAAGATATTGATGTGTATGGCTAGGATGATTTTTCAATGTTTTAAACTATACAAAGTTAAATGTGTCAATTTCTTTATATTGTTTAGCTAGTACTTTGTGTATGAATTTGAGCATATGAGATTGTTTCTAACCTTATCATATGAGGTAAAGCTTATTGAAAATCGTCTAGTTTTGTTGGTATTGCTTAACCTTTGCAAGTATGAAATTTTGTGATGAGCCCCTATATGCAAAGCACACATGGTCTCACTTCAGTGATAGACACATCAAACTACTATACATGGTACATGTAGTTTATCGCATACATAAATGAGGCTTGCAACAATCAAGGGGAGATTCTCATCAGGGGGAGCATCCAGAAGCATGCTACCTAAGACATATGCGCGTTGTGCTCTTTTTGTCCTTCGACCAGGGTTATTTTTGTCTCACTGAGTTTTTGTTACCTGGTAAGGTTTTTAACGAGGCAACAATAAGCGCGTCCAATACCATCATTCATTGGTGGACATCCAAGGGGGAGTGTTGTAAATATTATTATCTATGTGGATGTCCATGTAAATACTCATTAGTTATGTACTTTGATGTAAACCCTACCTCTATATAAAAGAGGCTAATGAGACTGAATGAGAATACTTCTACTTCCTCCCAATTATTCTCTCTCCATCTTCTTCCTACTTTATAACATACTTATTTTATTAAAAGGAAACTTGAGGTAGTTCATACATCGGTCATATGAAATCGCCCTCAACATTCCCATGGACCATGGCCAATTTTTACCTTGTAATTACATGACCGGCAGAACAACAAGAAGACACTTTTCTAATAAAACAGGGGACACCTTCATATGAAAACAAAACTAGAAGAACAATGGACATTTACGATGATTTAAAGACATTTTTGTTAGACATTTTTTAGTATAGAATCAGCTGTAGCGGAATTGTCAGAAAGGATTGATTTGTTGTTTTAACTTTTACTGCTAGAAGCACTATGCCAAAAAGTCCATTAGACGACAGAACAGAAATCTGTTGTCTAGTACTGTGTCATGTCTTGGGGGTATCAGATGACTGAACACTTATGTCATCTGATTTTTCAGACGACTGAAAAACATAAAAATCTTGTGTCGTCTGATAAGTTTTGCATTTCCGGACCAATGTATTATGTATCTTTAAAAGCAGTAACACAACAGTTTTGTGTTGTATGTGAAACAAAACAACCACATTCTAATATAAATTCTATTGTGTGAAGCATATCTGCAAGACAGATTTCTATCGTTTGAGGTTATTAACATGACAAATATTTATGGTTTGAATATAAAAGAGACCACAAATTGTAGATCTTTCATATTGTCCTTGGTTAAGTCTAACCACACTTATTTGTTGTTGTTATACGCTTTAGCCAATATTTTCATCTAACTTCTGTTGTTGTTTTGCTATTTAGACTACAATTTTCTGTTGTACCAACTCCAAAAAGACAATAGACTTGTAATTGGTTTTTGTGTTGTTTTAGTGCAGCTGGAACCACACATTTTGGCGTGCTTTTGTTGTAGCTTGCAATTTGAGATAACACATATTTGTAGTCCCCTGTTGCAATTGGTATTCATGCATTCTGGAAATTAAAATTGCCAATTCATGAAAGTATGAAATCCACATCCAAAATCATTCATTGCAATTTCCATTAATTCACCATTGTCTTATGTACACAAACCTAATCATAGAGCATAAGTTCAAAATGGCTCATATCCACTAATCTGAATCTGCAGACAAGTCCAAATTCTTAATGATGGAAGAATTTCTACTAGACACAAGTTAATAAAGGAACTAGCTAGCTACAATGCTGTACCAGTTTCACAATTTGATCATGAATGGAATCACCCGAATCATAGAAGGTCATAGGAAACGGAAGGTATTCCGGGCTGCTTGAGTATATATGCATAACCCTGCAGATAATATTGACTTGATACACATTTACGCAAGCGTACGTATCATTGTCAAGATAGGGAAATATTATGCCCAAAGTTTATCGTACCACGGGGATTAGTGGCTAACCCACAATCCTTGGGTAATCGGAAATAAAGACACTTAGCAAACAAAGAAAAGAAAAAGAAAATAAATAAAAATGCTACTCTAAGGCACCAAGCCCTAGCAATGCTCGGTTTTGGTTTTCACCAAAGCCTAATCAAAACTAAGAACCTAGTGATGGATATGCACAAATGAGTGGAAAAGTTTAATGCTTGAGGGTTGATTTTAGATTAACAAAAAGATAATGAATGTAAAGCAACTAATAAAAATGCAAAGAAATTAATAAAAGCGTAAACAATATAAATGGGAATGTCGGGTGTTAGGGAGGATCCTTCACCAAATCTCATGTGTCGGAGCTAATCTAATGTAGATGCATATTTCCTATTTTGGCGGTAGTCGTATCCAAGGTTGTTCAAGGCTCAAGGACCTAAATTCCCTTTCATGGTATTCCTACTCCTGTTCAAGGGCCGTAGGAACTCACTTGGCATGAATTAGAGCCGGTTCAAGGGTCACTAATTCACATCAAGAGGCGTAGAGATCGAGGAATTAGACTACTAAGCGACCCGCCCAAGCAATCACGAAACGGGTGTAAATCACCATGCTTATAACCCCTCGAATACGAAATTGAAGGTTTCTAGCTTAGGAATTAGAGGGGGTCAAGCCTCTAACTCCATCCTAGACATGCTCAAAATACACACCCTAGAGTTGACTAGGCTCCTAGACATGCATTTTAACCCAACAAAAATAGATATAAGCATCCATCATATGAAAATTGCATCATTACATTAAATTAAATATCTTTTACACAAAATTTGGGTTAGGGACACAACCCTAAAACCCAACAAGAAAATTACTCACAACCCATAATTATAGACATCAAAACTACAAAATTCAAAGAGAAAAGAAAAGAGAAGTGTAGGAGAAAACAATGATAGCCACAATTAGCTAGAAAGCCAACATGACTACTCTTGAATTATAACTCCCACAATTACCAAAATCTTGAATCTTGTAGAGGTTGAGCCATTTGATAGATCCTTGAAGCTTTGTGTGAGTAAATCCTTGAAATCTCTAAAATAAAACTAAAGAAAAGAGGAAAAAATGGAGGAGAAGGAGGAGAGAGAGAGAGAGAGAGAGCAGCCCAAAGGGGCTGCCTCTGTTTGGTATGTGCGGCTCTGTTAGGTTCTGGTCTCCTTCGGTGAGAGACGAATATATATGTATATATGAGTCGCTACTGTGTGCTGGTGGAGAGAGATAATTAAACTTAGGGCCACATGGCATGACAATAGAGGAAGAGAGGAAGAAATCTTGCTGCGCGTGAGGGGAGGACGCCAACCTGAGGTGTGAATCATGCTTAATTAAACCAATTAACCATGCCATGCCACGTGTCCAATTGGAATTGGTTTCCAACCAATTAAACAAAACTGCACGTGCATGCTTCATTAATTAACCAATTCAACTTAATTAAGCAATTAAGCTTAATTAAGCAATTAACAAATCTACAACTTCATCCTTTTGTCGAAAACTCAAATTTTCACCATTTTCGCGTCAATCTATTTCGTTTCCGCAACTCCACTTATTTCCTACAAAATAAATAAAAGTAGATTAATTACATAATAATTGACTTGAGGATTAACTTATTTATAGTGTTTTGGATACGATTACATGCATAAAAATGCGTGTAATCAAATATGCACATAAAATGAAGTTATATTTGCTAGTGCTTTTAGTACATTTTTGTCTAGATAACTATCACATACTTTGAGCTATTAATGTTATTGAAGAGCTTCTTTATCTCCATCTTTGATAGATTATAGGGCATCAAACTATAAGTTAGTATAGCCACACTAAATATAATTAGATAAACTTCCACACATGTAGTTTCAGTGAAAGGAAATAACTGAGGTGATGCTATAGACAAAACACCACCTAAGCAAAACAAAAACAAAAAAACCTAGCAGGTTTTGACAAAAATGACTGTTTAAAGCCTAAACAAGCTCATACATACTATGTGAATATGGAGTCCACTAAAGAGTATAAAGTTCAACATCATGAAAGAAAATACAAATTCTAAGTAACAACTATGCCATAATCCTTCAGTTTGGTACAACATATAGTAAGAGATAACATGAAAAACCAAAACAATTGAATGTCAAAAGGCAACATATTAAGGAAAAGCAGGTCAATCTTGGTTTAAATCATATTGAATGATCTTGCAGTTTCTAGAAAAGATTCCAAATGCGAACGCAATCTGGATTCTACCTCTACATACTCCTCATCTGGGTTGTAAGCATGCTATATGAAAAAGGGAGAAATTATAATCACAAAGAGAAAAAGAAAATATCAATGCAACTAGGGGAACTATAATACAAAAGGTTTACAGTAACAACTCAAAATTATAGGAGCATTTGTCACCAAATATATAATGGACTTAAGGCATTTGGAAAATAACGAAATATCTTTTTTTTTTTTTGGAAAAATATTTCCTGTTGTAGATAATGACCAAACTTTTGCAAATTCAGGAGGCAAAAGTTGAATTCGATCACAAGTGAATTCGATCTCTCAGTATGCATTCCCCCCTAGTCGAAGATAGGATAAATATATTTTTGTACAAGAGGCAATAGAGAAATTGTAAAAGTAGAAGATAGGATGGTCTAATGAGGAAAGGAATCTCATATGATTTGGAGTCTTCGTTATTGGGATCTTCTGTATCATCACAAGTTAATTAAGAGATTTGTATTACTATAGTTAGTCCTATAATTATGGATAGAATTAGCATCTTTGTTGTATAAAACGTTGTAAACCATTCTGAATGAATTGAAGTTATTACATATTATTCACACTATCAAATCTCTTTATGGTATCAGAGCAATCGCTCTTGAGAACCTAGAAATCTACACAAACAAAATACCTCATGGATGGTGACGAAGAACAACATGTCATTAAACACAAGAAAGACCAGAGCTCTTCCAAGACCTCAAAACCATGGGAGAATTCCAATGATGGCTACCTGCTACTAGAGAAGTTGAATTCGATCAAATAGCCTTCAGCCAATCTTGTTGGTAACATTCCTAACTATGAGGAGCTCTCGGGTAAAGCATTTGCCCTCTCACAAGATAATAAAGATGTAACATGGATCCTAGACAGTGGGGCTAGTGACCACATAGTTTGTAATTCGGCTTTCCTCACATCTTTTCAACCTGTGCACAATCGTACAGTGAAGTTGCCCGATGGTACCACATTACATGTTTCTCACATTGGGACAGTGTCATTTTCTTCACACTTTGTCCTTCACAATGTTCTATGTGTCCCATTGTCCTTCACAATGTTCTATGTGTCTCATCTCCATCAGCAAACTTGCATTTGATTCCTTTTATATCACCATATTTCTTAAACAAATTTGTTTCATACAGGACCTTCAATCAGGAAGGATGATTGGGACGGGAACTGAAAGTGTGGGACTCTACTGTCTCAATCTGCCAAAGAAAGGAACGTGCAATGTGGTGAACACTAAAACACATGACCTATGACATCAAAAGCTCGGACATCCATCTAGCAAAGTGTCTTTATTATTTCCCTTTTTGCAAAATAAATCTTGCAATGCAAGTTCTTGTTCCATTTGCCCTTTAGCTAAACAAACTAGAAGACCTTTTCCATTGAGTGTTTCTTCTAGTAATTCTTGTTTTGATTTGATTCATGTGGACATATGGTGGCTACCATATCCCATCTGTTTCTGGGGCACACTATTTCTTAACCATAGTTGATGATCACTCTAAAAGCACTTGGGTTTATCTCATGCATCACAAGTCAGAAACACGAGCCCTACTCATTCACTTTGTCAATTTAGTTGAGAATCAATTTGGCAAAAGAGTAAAAATTGTTAGGAGTGACAATGGTCCAGAATTTTAATGCACACAATTTTACTCTTCCAAGGGTATTTTACATCAAACCAGTTGCATCAACACGCCCCAATAGAATGGCGTCGTTGAGTGCAAACACAAGCACTTGTTGAATGTTGCTCGTGCACTTCTCTTTCAATCAAACTTGCCTAAACCATTTTGGGGGGATGCCATACTCACCGCTGCCTATCTAATAAATAGGACACCGACACCAATTTTACAAGGTAAAACACCTTTTGAAACGTTATTTCACAAATCACCAAACTACTCTCATTTACGTGTTTTTGGTTGTCGTTGCTTTGTGTCTACTCATCCACTCCGGCCCAGCAAGTTTGATCCACAGTCTACTAAGTGTATCTTCCTTGGTTACCCTCATGGTCAAAGGGGATATAAAGTATATAACCTGAAAGATAAGAAAATGTTAGTCTCACGAGATGTCATCTTCTTTGAAACCGAGTTTCCTTATCAATCCAAACTCTCCACATCTTCGCCTTCTGTCAGTTCTCCAACACCTCCTCAACTCTTTCCTTCTTTATCTACCTCACCTCACATTGATGACGATCAAATCTTCTCAAATCCCTCGGAATCAAATCTTGATTCTAATCCCACAACTTCCGCTGATATCAATCCCACAAATCACTCGGAATCAAATCTTGATTCTAATCCCACAACTTCCACTGATATTAATCCCACAAATCACTCGGAATCAAATCTTGATTCTAATCCCACAACTTCCGCTGATATCAATCCCACAAATCACTCAGATTCAAATATTCTACCATCTCATTTTCCAAATACGTCACCACCAGACTTATCCGTATCCCAAGATGCAATTCCTCATTCTTCATTGCCACAACCACGAAGATCATCACGGCCAACTAGAACTCCAACCACATTGCAAGGTTTTCATATTGAGCAACCCTTCCTTCACGTACTGCACCATCATCTTCCACGAGCGAGGTTACTCATCCAGGTAACCCTCATTCTATTGCTCATGTTTTATCCTATGATAGACTATCTCCTACACATAAAACTTTCACTGTTAACATTACACTCGAAAAGGAACCTAGATCTTTCTCTCAGGCTGTCCTTAAACCACGATGGACAGAAGCTATGGACAAAGAGAGATTCAAGCTCTTCAAGAAAACAAGACATGGAGTTTGGTGCCTCTCCCCCCTGACAAGAAACCAATTGGTTGCAAGTGGGTTTACAAGATCAAACACAACCCAGATGGCACAGTAGAGAGGTATAAAGCTCATTTGGTTGCAAAAGGTTATAGTCAAGTTGCAGGGATTGATTACCGCGAGACTTTTGCTCGGGTGGCCAAACTAACAACAGTTCGAGTGTTACTCAGCCTTGCAGCTCTTCAAGGTTGGCATCTTCATCAACTAGATGTCAACAATGCTTTCCTTAACGGTGACCTCTGTGAAGATGTGTACATGAAGTTGCCTCCTAGTTTAGGACAAAAGGGGGAGAATAGAGTTTGCAAGTTACACAAATCATTGTATGGCCTCAAGCAAGCATCAAGGCAGTGGTTTTTGAAACTTTCTGGTGCTCTCAAGGCTGCCGGATTCAATCAGTCTTGGTCTGATTACTCATTCTTCGTCCGACACACTCAAGGTAGATTCACAGCCTTGCTAGTCTATGTTGACGATGTTATACTGGCAGGAAACAACTTACAAGACATCATGGAGACAAAGCACTTCCTTGCAAGTCATTTCAAGCTCAAAGATATGGGTCAGTTAAGGTACTTCCTTGGAATAGAGGTGGCAAGGTCCAAGCAAGGCATTGTTTTATGCCAACGAAAGTATGCATTAGAGGTCCTTGAAGATGCAGGCTTCCTAGGTGCTAAACCATCTCGATTCCCAATTGATCAGAACTTGGTGCTAACACAAGGTAAAGGGGTCGTTTTAAAGAATGCCTCTCACTATCGCAGATTAGTTGGAAGGCTCATATACCTCACAGTCACGAGACCAGACCTCGTGTATGCTGTACATATCCTAAGTCAATTTATGGATACCCCTAGATAGCCTCATCTAGATGCAGCTTACAAGGTGTTGAGATATGTTAAGCAGACACCAAGACAAGGAATACTTTTGCCTTCCACCGGACAATTGGAGATCAAGGTGTATTGTGATGCAGATTGGGCATGTTGCAAGGACACAAGAAGATCAACTACTGGCTACTGTAATTTCTTAGGCAACGCACCCATCTCATGGAAAACAAAAAAGCAAGGAACAGTGTCTCGTTCTAGTGCAAAAGCGGAGTACAGATCTATGGCAAAAAAATGCTGTGAGATTACGTGGCTTCGAAGTTTATTAAGAGATTTAAATGTTAAACATGCACATGCAGTTAAATTGTTCTATGATAATCAGGCTGCCATTCATATAGCATCAAATCCCGTCTTCCACGAACGCACAAAGCATATTGAGATAGATTGCCATGTTGTGCGGGAAAAAGTACAGAGGGGGCTAGTCAAAACCATGCATATTCGAACAAAGGAACAATCAACTGACTTGTTCACCAAGCCACTGGGTTCGAAGCAATTTTCAGCACTATTGAGCAAGTTGGGTGTAATTAACATACACTCCAACTTGAGGGGGAGTATTGAGGAAAGGAATCTCATATGATCTGGAGTCTTCGTTATTGGGATCTTCTGTATCATCACAAGTTAATTAAGAGATTTGTATTACTATAGTTAGTCCTATAATTATTGATAGAATTAGCATCTTTGTTGTACAAAACGTTGTAAACCATTCTGAATGAATTGAAGTTATTACATATTATTCACACTATCAAATCTCTTTAAAGGCGGCCTCATGATGTGTTAAAATCCAATTTGGAATCAACCTTAATAAGAAAAGACATCATTAAGGTCCTATATCTAGTGACTAGTATATATTGCATAATAAATAGGGGCCAAAAAGCTGAAAGGAATTAGAATATATACATATGCACTGAACGAAAAGTAATGGAATCAATTAGCTGTATATCCTTTGCTACCTGCTCATCTATACTGCAAAAATCACAGTGCATTCAAAATCTCAGGGCAAATTTGTTATGAAAAATCAGAAAACAAATCACTTGCTGCTTTTGCCAGAAGAATGGTACTTAAAATCAAAAGCTTTCAATAACAAAACATAAACAAACCTGTGCACGGATTGCAAACCTGTTTTATAGACTGAATATCAATGTCCGAATTGGAATATTTCTCCAAGACCTAGAACATGCAAGTAGCTATAAGTGATAGAGGATAAGATTCAAAATTATGTACTTGATAGAAAAATGGGAATCAATTCACCTTCAGCGTATTCATTAGGGTATCCCAATGACAAATATTAGCTAATTTTAGGGTACGTCAGTCTTTAGGGTACGTGGTACGTTAAGATACATTAACTAATTTTAATTAAAATAAATTACATATATTAAATAAAATTATGGAAAAATAATAAATAATTATAGAATGTAATTTGTTAAAATAAATAACCATGCCATAAATAAAGGACTTTTATTTTACCTAAATATCCCTTATTAATATACTATGAGAAGCACTTTACTTAAGGAGGATAAATAAGTAAATTAACAAATAACATAAAATAAATAATAAAGAAAGCTGATTTATCTTTTATTTTTTATTGGATTATCTTGGATCATCTCAATCTGATTATGCCGTGAATCCACCCACCAAAAAAAAAAAAGATTATGCCGTGAATCCCAGAGATTCCCCGTTGATTCTCTTCATCTCTTGAAGGAACTACCGCAGCTGCCGCAGATCTAGAGGAAGCCAAAGGCGAGTAGTCCTTCCTTCTCTCTGTCGGCCCCAGCGGTTACGGCTCCAAGAGCACCCCGACCAAGTCACCGATAGCTGCCCCGATCTCAGCTCCGTCACGGCCATCATCACAGGTACATGTTCCTCTAATCGGTGCCACCTAAAAAATACAACCAGTTTTTGTTTACTCTTTTGAACTTTTGATCATCGATCGTATATATGGTTGTTTTTTCACTAGGTGCTACATCGGGGATCAGAGCCGGGACGGCGCGAGTGTTAGCCAAGCGCGGCGCCAAACTGATCCGGATCCTCAAAGCCGCCAAGGACGCCAAGGCACGAGAGTTTGCTATGTTTAGCGATCCAGATCGCTAACGCCCTGCCATTGGGTTCGTGCGATCCGGAAAGCGAGTCGCCGGTAGGTGTAGCGTTTCCGGTGACTTTGGTTTTGTTATTGAAAGCTTGGATTAGGACTTACTTGTGAATATATATATAACTTCTGACATTGAGAGTCCAAGATCAGCGATGATAGATGCTTGAGTCGGAGAAGAATATCCAGACTGCAACAAACAACAAGCAAAAATCAAACTGACAATTCTCATTTCTTTAAGCTCCCAACAACCAAATAGCTAAAGTGTTGCGGTTACTTATAGTGAAGCCGAATTGGATAGGACCCAAAGAGACAATCAGAACACAAGCGACTATAGAAATGGAGCTATCCCTCATGACCTGAGACGAACCCATCATACTGGATTGTTTGGAACCCATTCGGTACTAGCTCCCAGTATGCAGGAATGGCTTCCTAAGATAGCTCCCTGAAACCCAGCGGCCGCTCGCACTCTCACCACCCTCTTCCGCCGCCATCTCCTCCATTTCCAGCCCGCTCTTCCTCGTGGTCCTGGGCGACCGCCCAGGGGGTACTAAATCTACTTAAGGGAATAGCAAGATGTGAGGCCAAACCATAAAATCGAAAGACTAAATCCAATTGAAACCCTAAAATGGAAGACTGAATCCAATCGATTAAACCAATGCAAAGGATTCTCAGGGTTGAAGGAGAGACTAGTTTGGGTAAGTATTATCAAGTTTGAGAGATTGAGATGGCTGAGATTGAGATTACGATTTGGTTGAGTCTTCGGTTATTGAGAGACAAGATAGAGTTCTAGATAGTTTTTTTGAGGGGTTGAGTTTTAGACTGTATATTAGGGGTTTTGTTTTATGTCTAAAGGGACTTGAAACAATTAAAGTCAAATTCATCATATTCAGACAACACAGTTGTGTTTTCTAAAAATCACCCCATTAACTAGTCAGCTACAGAGTTTGGGCATTTGAGAGGGAAAGACTAAATTTCTTGAGGGGAATTCTAAAATTTTTGCTAGGGTTCAATGTAGAAAATCTCCATCTTTTACAACAACATATAACTGTTGTCTGAATCTGACCATTTTTCAAAAATTTCAAGGTATGGTTTTTGTGTGTATTCAGACCACACATATAATTTATCTGTTGTCTCAAAAACTCAGACGACAAAATATCAGCATTTTGTCGTCTGATGTGTTTCGTCTGATAGCTTTTTTGGCATAGTGTAGATTCAAAATCATGGAATTGTCATGTTAATTGGTTCCTAATTATTTACTGACTACCACTACTACAAAAATGTCATCAGACGATGGTGAATTTCTGTTGACTGATGACCAAGCTCACCGTGGTCTAAGTGAGTGTTGTGTGATTGAAAAATCAGACAACGGTGATTTCACCGTTGTGTGATAATAGTTTACTCAACAGAATTTCTATTTTCGTTGTGTGAATTCTGCGCAGGCATGTGCCTGGCAGGGCATGAGCGGGGATGCCTCGGCACATTCAGACAACAGAAGAAGAAATTTTCCGTTGTTTGAGATTCATAACACACAACATGTATAACTTATTATTTGTTGTCTGAGATTCATAACACACAACAGATCTAACTCATTCTTTGTTGTCTGATGTACGTAACACACAACTGAAGTGAATGATCTCTCTTGTCTGTTGATCACTCAGACAACAGAAATGATTTTATTTATGTTGTGTGTTATGAATCTCACACAACAAAATTTTATTTTTTTTGTTGTTGGTTGTTAGTTCACACAACAACTCTATTTGGTTAGCTGTGGTGTGAATATTATAATCAAATTGGATAACAAACTAGTGACTGTTGTAGGAGAAGCCTCAATTTTGAACTCTTTTACAGTCATACAACACATTGTTTTGTATTGTGTTGTATGATTGAATATTGGATAGTAATTACCACAAAATCAATACTCTAATCCATATCATTCCATTACCATTTTTCAAACATCCATACATTCAAGCCTAGATAATCTACCAAACAAAAATCATTCCTAGCTACGTACACTTGAATCAAAAGCTGATATAAATTCATTCCTATATATCATTCCAACTGTTGTTCCATTGACAACTACTTTGCCAACTGATCTGCAACTGCTTTGATGAGCTCCTCAATATCATCATCTTCATTTTTTGCATCATGATTTTCTGCTATAATGACAGGACCCGCCCCGGATTTCACCCTGAAATCCGAAGAGGCCCTGCGGGGCCCACCTTAGAAGAAATTCTACCAAAAATTTGACAGAACTTCCCCTAAAAATGGACAACCCAAAACCTGTAGAAAAACAATTACACTTCTAAATCATCCATCCTTATTCTCCTGGAGCCACCCTGCTCCCTATAACACAACATCTCACATCTCTCATTTCATAAACAATTCTGAATTTAAGAATATTAATCTCATAGGTTATCAGAGCAATCTAATGTACAGGCGTACAAGAGAAAAGAAAACAAGATGAACGACCAATACTTTTATAATGCGGAAGCTATGACAGCTATGCCTCAACCCCAAGTACGCTCGACCTCAAGCTAAACTGGCCTGCAAACTGGGCATTTAAAACCGAAGGGCCCAGGGGAAAACATTTAAAATCCGTTAGAGTGAGTGGACGAAAAATAAGTATTTTCAAATGTATAAGTAAAACTTAATGCTTTCCCAAGTTATTCTCTAAAATCTCGCATGCAGTAACAATCTTGAAAACACTCTTAATCATCCTCTTTACCGAAATCTCAATCACGTAAAAATAGAGCATCTTGAAATCTCTTCCTCAATCCTTATAAAAACATCCTTTTCATGAGGCTCGTTTGATGACTAGAAAGGACTGCTGTCTAGTCATCTCATGCCATCTAGGAGGGACTGCCACCCAGATGACGCATCGGAAGGGACTGCCAACCGGAATAGGAGGCGGTGGATAGAAGGGACTGCCAACTAGCCACAAGTAGTAGACGGGACTGCCGACTAACCACAGGTAGTAGACGGGACTGCCGACTAACTACCTCATGTCATCTGGAAGGGACTGCCAACCAGGTGACTCATCCGATGGGACTGCCAACCGAGCTGTAGTCTGGAAGGGACTGCCAACCAGACTATTACCTAGAAGGGACTGCCAACTAGGTAAGATACGCATGCGCCAAAACTGGCCTCCTTAATAAACTGAATAGCCTCCTTAATAAACTGGAACCTGGAAACAACCTCTTTCAATTACTTGCTTTCGGAAAGAAACTCGCTGTTACTTCAATAAAACATTAAAAATTTACCGAAAGCATAACTCAGGATTATCTCGCTAAATCAAACCTCAATATCTTAATAAATCCTCGAAAGCATCCTCGAAAGCATAAAATCAAATACTCTGTAAATCAATAAATGCTTTCGGAAAGAAAACTCAATCTAACTTCAAGGCTGATAAGTGCGGAGCTCAAAGCTCAATAAATCTCGATAATTCAATCATGCTCAGAAATTCGATGAAACATTCGTATTCGTGAATCCTCATAAAAACCGATATTCGAAATCCTTAATTCTCATAATATTTGCTGAATCAGTCACTTCCCGAAAATCATTCCTCAACTCAATAACTCATGAATGACTATCTCAAAAATCTACTAAAAGCCCTCGGGAAGGAATTTCAATACTAATCTCGTAATTCATAAATAAATCTCAATTGGAAGAAAATAATAATACTGCATGCGGAATTAATTTAAAAATAAATGTCCACTCACAGTACTGTTTAGGCGACCATGCATACGAGTTCCTTCGTCGAGCAATAGCTCGGTACATCGCCCTGTACACAATTATATTCCGTGAATAGTTATTCGACAAATTAATACGATTCCTAAAATCAATTCCTCATAATTACATCTCCACTTCTCCTTGGATGCAACCCAAATTATACCACTTATACCAATTCGTTAATTTAAAGGTTCCAAGGCAGAACCGAGAGATATCCGACGGTCGGATTCTCGTAAATCGATATTTAGCCAGAAATTCATAATCAATTAAAAACTTCTCCAATTCCAACCAAATTCACATATTCAACCTCTACCAAAATTATAGGATTTAACTAGCCAATAAAAAAACATAATATAAATCACTGTTCATACACCGCACTATTCACCATCGCACTATTCATGCGGTGACACTGTTCATGCAGCCCCCAACTCCTCCTCCGGCCACCAAATTTCAACCGCAGAATCATCTCAACATTCTAAGCACTTTTCATAACTGTGACCAAGTGAGAAAATACCTTGAAATGCTCCAATTTTGCCGATGAACACAAACCCGGAAATCTCCAAACCCACCAATTTGGAAATCCTTCAAATTCACCTTCCAAACGTGGAAATTCCAACTAGAAGTCTTGAGGGGAGATGATCAGTGACTCGAGGCGCTCATAATAGAGCCAATTTCACCGCCGAAGATAGCCGGAAACTGGGGAATTTCGCCGGGAAAGCAAACTGCTACAGTAACAATGCTTGCATAAATTCGGGGTTTTCCGGCCAAATTGACGATACCCACTGGTACCATCGTATAGAGGAGGAAGAGACGGTCCAAGGACAACTGGAATCGAGTCAATCGGACGCCGGACGGTGAAGAAATCGGAAAAAGAAGGAGAGAGGGCGACGCGGGGGAAGAGGGGGAGAAAATCGGGGAGAGAGAAAAATGACGAGTTACCACAGTAACTCGTCCTATTTATAGAAACTTACCATGAACAGTAACTTTACCATTTCGCTTATAACTTTTGCATACGAACTCCGATTTTTACGTACCACATATGCTCGCGCTCGGTTTAACGTCCTCTACAACTTTCATGAAGGAAATTTTCTCCAATTTTAACCCGAACAAAAAGTCAACTTTTAGGGCCCCCTAAAAGCATTGAAACGACAGTAAAAGTGAAAGTAAAAGTTGTTTACCGTCCAAATGACTAGTAAACTGGTGAATTCGGGTTCGGGACGTCACATATAAGATGCCAAAATAACATGGAATAAGCCATTTTGATACATCAAACAAACTTCAAATGTAAGAAAGTACAAGAGTTGTTATATGAAGTATAAGAAAGTACAAGAGTTGTTAAAATGTAAAAGTCAATTTCAATGATGAAACCTACAACAAGGGATTTGAAATAAGTGACTATTGAGAAACACTCACTCCAGCATAGGCAAATATTTTAGACATGGTTGGTTGATATCAAACACTGGAAAGCACTTACTACTTATGGATAGAGGGCTGCAAAGTCAATTGCTACAGCAGCGTTGGTCCAACAAATGGCTTTTTAATGTAGGACTTCCAAAGCTATCGTGAACATATCATTATTTAAGTCCTATTGATCATAACAACCTACCCAAAGTTGTCTTCACTAAAATGAATACGATACCAACGATAGTAGGTATTGAAGTAAAGCAAAATTGTACCTGAAAACCAGGGTATGAGTTCCTTTCAGAAGTTAAAATATATACATAGTCCAGAGTTTCTTTCAACCTGTGAAGACAAATCCTCTAGGGCTGTTGTATATTTGCAGTTATTAGTACTACTTAACGATAACATCATATGCCACCAAACTCTAGCATCTTTAATCAACTCACATTCTGAACTTTCTGAACATCAAGCACTACTAGAATTATAGCCCCAGACATCGGTCAAAAACCGATGAGAAAAAAAAATCCAACCGATGTCTTTGTGGGTGATGAGAAAGATCCGGAAAATGCAGACATCGGTTTTTAGCCGATGTCTAATATTCGGGTAGACATCGGTTCCTTATAATAAACCGATGTAAAGAAGTTTAAATGATAACAAACTTGCATGCTTTACTATGTTAAACCCACATTTATTGTATTTAAAGCTTAAAGAAATATAGATTATATAACACAAGTTTGAGTTTTAACATCGTTATTGATTTAAGAACCGATGAGTAATACTGTTGTAGACATCGTTTCTGACAATGAACCGATGTGTGGATATGTTAGTAACATCAGTGTTCATTTCCGAACTGATGTCTGGAACTCGGTAGTATAGTTTCTGATAATGAACCGATGTCTGGATGTTTTAGTAACATCGGTTTTCATTTCGGAACTGATGTCTGGCACTCGGTAGTATATCGTTTCTGATAATGAACCGATGTCTGGATGTTTTAGTAACATCGGTTTTCATTTCGGAACTGATGTCTGGCACTCGATAGTATATCGTTTTTAACAATGAACCGATGTCTGGATATATTAGTAACATCGATTTTCATTTTGGAACTGATGTATCTGTATTTCTGGACATCAGTTTTTATGGCTAAAACAACTTTATATCTAAACATCACATTCTATAAAGAGGATTCTGTCCACAAATAGAACGTGATTATAAATTGCAAATTGGGGTATTATATCCGACATTCATCATCCTTAACAGTTTACAAATGGGCAAATAAAACCCCAATTCAATTATGCACCTATATACTACAAGGCTAGCCTAGCAATTAGTATTCTTGTTTGTTCATAATTGCTACAAAAAAGTTAGTTAAAACTAACTCAAAATCAAGAACTGGTCAGAACCTACAACAGAGTCTGTAAGTAGTCGGCTACTTCAATGCGGACCCGTCAAGTTGTTGTTGGGTATACCTTTCCGATCCTTTACCGCCCACTACAAATACCTATAATTCAATAAATAAATCACTTATCTGAAATAGAAAAGAAAACAATTGGGAAGCTAATTGCCATAACTCTTGTTAGTTTGAGATTTGACATACCTGAAATCCCACCAATATCACTCAAAATTGATCCAGATTGGGTTCAGTCCCTGCAAGGCAAAATAGTCGATGATCATCAAATTTCACAATTCACATTTGGCAAAATTTTCTCCATCCCAAGCATTTGAGCCTACAATGTGGAAATATAGCAAGAGCAAGAGCTAAAGCATTGCTTTCTTCAATTTCTGCACTTTATATTAACAGCAGAGTAATTGCAGTTATATCATGATCCTCACAAATCTTCTAAAATTGTAAGAATAGACAACGAATATCATAATCTACTTCAGCCCCTAAATCCTATTTAAGGTGGCACAGACCTCATTTCTTCTCCAACAGTTTGAATCACAATTGGGGTATTATATCCGACATTCACACTTATTTCCTTCACAATTGAATCACACACCTCATTTCTTCTCCAACAGTTTGATCTATTAAATAATAAGAAAACTGAACTTAACTAACTACATTGAACTACTATTACTTGGTAGTAAGCAGTGAGGGGTTTTGCAAGCTCAATGACCACAACATTGAACCTTTGCTCTTACCACTGTGATAGTCCTAAGCCTCCAAACAAAATTGAAGTTGCCGCTTTGATCTGCTAGCGTTGACCTGCAACAATGATGAATTAAGAGCACCATTCAAAATTGAAAGAAGCTTAACATGTTATCAGTGCCATTCAAAATTGCTGCCCAAATATGTTTCTTTGCCTTCTAATGTAATAAGTATCTAGCATGCAGCATGCTGTCTAGAACATGAAATCAGTTCACACATGCAAATAGCAATGACTAAGGTAAGTTCAAAGGCTAAAATGCAGTCAACCCAAAACCAAGTAGCTTTGGAAAAAATATATACAGATACATATATATATATATATATATATAATTACAACTTTAAAAATAAAATGAAGTGATTGACATCTTACCTGTTAGCTTTCTTATGGAGTTTCTTTATAAGTTTCCGCTACTCTTCTGGATGGTTATGTATGCAGTTATCCATAGAGATAATCACATGGATAAAAATATCGTCAAATTAACTTAAGAGTCTAGAAACACAAATACTTAAATTTAAAAAGCATTCTAGTAGAACACTCACATCCTCTATCGGCTCAGATCAAATCCTCACAGGCTCCACCTCTTCAAACTTAATGAACTCCCTGATCAAGACCTTCTTCTTCACCTTCACCGGTAATTTTTCAACAAAGATAGTCCTCAGAAGCTTACTTTCGTAGGATATGTGTTGCAACTATGCTGAGTAGCCACTTCTAATGAATTAGTGTTTCTGCACAAACGCAAGGTTGCTCAAAACAATTGTCTGTGTCATGAATAAAAGTAGTTCACTAACCATGCGAACAATCTTGGAAATCATTGAATTGGAGCCAGTTGAAGTTGCTTCAATTCTCAGAGGACCATCCTGAAATATATAAACAATTCCCTTCTGTTTTAACTATGCAAAAACTATATATCAAATGAAATTGTCTTCTTCTTTTCATAATAAAGTCTTCTTTTCTTTTTTTTTAAGTAAAGAAAATATAGATATAATATATATAGATATACTCTACGAAGGTAACTATATGAAGGAAGTAATAGCTGGAGCTCTTAATCTCATCACTATTCCCTGTTGATCATGATAATATGGGAACTCTGTCCAACATTAAATGTAATACATGACTGAGAAAGCTCTCAAACTTGAGAAACTGCCAAAAATAAGTGATACATGTGACAACATATCACTCTCCAGTTTAACAATCATACCCAATTTATTGTTCCAGCTGAGACGGTAAGTTCTTTTTCCTTGAATATAGGAAGCGATTCTCCTGTGAGCATGGACTCATCCACAACACTTCTTCCAGCCAGAACTCTTCCCTGTGGAAGCAGTTTATATTCAGCAAACATTCACGAAAAAATACAAGTATAACAGTTATATATCTAAGACACCAATACGAGCCTTTGGTCTAAAACAAAGACAACAGCAAACTAATTAAGACATCCAAGGATTCACACCATTTCAGCAGAAACTTTGACTCACACCAAGTACTCTCTACAGCAGCAGCTATTTGAAGAATTTCCGAGTCTTTATACTTGAAAGAAGCAATGCTAGAAACAGCAGGTTTTCCTTCAGTGAGGGTTCCTGTCTGAAGGTTGAAGCTTCGAGTGAGATTGCAGAGATAACTTCACATATGAGCAAGAGTAAAATGATTCATCTCTTCAGAGCCAGTACAATGTGTATGAGTGAGAATGATTGTGTAAATGCAAATCTACCTTGTCTAAAGCAATATGATCTATACTGGCCAAGCATTCCAATTCATCTGCTCCTCTCACAAGGAGTCCTTGCCTTGCTCCTGCTCATTTTTCAGTGCAACAAAAGTAATATTAGAACTCTCCAGAAATACCTTAGTGTTATAACTAGAAAGAATATTAAGCATGCTTGAATATATGATTGAACCTCTCAAACACCAAATTAACAATATTAAGTAAGGTTGACAGAAGTATGACAATTATATATCCAATACCCAGCACGAGTTTCTCACAGATATACAAAATCAAAGTGAATATAAATGAAGATGGTAGATGGTGTACCAAGAGAAGTGCCAACTAGGATTGCTGTGGGTGTTGCAAGACCCAGTGCACAAGGGCAAGAAACTACCTGCAATAGAACACAAATACTTCATGTTTTGACATGTATACCTTATATGGATTACATGCCAGAAACGCAGAACAATGACTTTAAAAAAATAGTGGGGTGTGGGGGAGACAACAACAAATTAAATGAATTGCACAGCTACGAGAGCTAAAGCAGGTAAATGAATGAAAATAACATTATATGATCTAGGCAAAGAAAACATATAATATCTGAATTCAACAAACAAAGCTAAAATGTGTATTCAGTTATAATAAGGACACATAACCATTAATAGTCCCTTTAAGTTTACCAAAGAATCTTAAAGAAGACAAAAGGAATACTATTTCAAAACTACAGCAAAAAAGAAAAAGAAAAAAGCAGGTTCCTGAAAGTATCAGAAACATGGCAATAAACTCTTGCAGTATTATAATTACAACAAGTCAATAATTAGTTACATAACTATACAGTGTACACATTCTCACAGACTCCATTACTACTATTCCACAAGTGGCATTCGATGATAAAGGAAAAACCATGAAAGAATAATGAACTACCATGCGATTTCCTTTTCTCTTAATGCAGTATCCACATAAAGTAGCATTGCCCCACAATAACAAGATTGAATACAAAGCTTTCCAACTCAAAAAACCCAGCTCAAACAGAGTGGGAACACATACCCAGCCCCATAGAGTGCAACATCATCATACAGGACGTCCCTTATAACCGGCATCGGGGCACACACTTCATCCCCACCATATTGTGCCACATTCTCATTCACCCTATTACAAACCAAATGTCAACACAAAACCAACTGCATCCATCCCACCACACCATGGCCCTGCTTCACCAAATCCCTGATAGAAATTCCATCACCAACTCTATAAACATCACTGATTACTCCTCACCAAAAATCTTCCCTTTTTCAATAAAAAAGAAAAGAAAAAAAAAGAATTAGAAATCAATACCAAACACCAATAATGATTCATTTAATCCAAGACAACCCATGTTCACTTGGCTGCAGAAAAGCATACAAACATCACAAATGTCTATAGAGCACTATAGAATATATAAACCAAAACCAAATCGATTGGAAAGCAGCAATTAATTTTCGAACACATCCTGAGATTTATATGTTTATCTCAATCCATGATTCAAAATCAAGACACCCACTTTCGAATGGCCCTTAGAGAGAAAATTAGTGCATAAAGATGATTGATATCTTTGAATATAAAAACATGGGGGTATCAATAGATTGATATCTTCTTATCTTACTGTTGTTAGCTGCAAATTATATCAAAATATTGTTTTGAGAAAATGCCAATGAAACCAGAAACAAAATGAAAGCACTAACGAAAATAATTAGTTTCCAAATCAAATAGACACTGACTGCAGAGCAAACAAAAGAAGTTAGGGAAAGCAAATAGAGCGACATCAAGAGTTCGGTTTTTTCTGCTTCTTTTTACTGTAAAACACAGTAATGAATCAATACATAGCTAATACCATCATCGATCATCTTTCCTAAGTAAGAAAAATGCACACAATTGAAAATAATAAGCTCTACAAAGTGAACTTACAGTCGTATAGAGAGTCTGAGACTGAGATTAATAGGGGGTTTTTCATTCTGCACCGGTGATTATGCAAGCAAATCAAATCCAAATCCAAATTCAAAATTTAAGATAATCAGAAAGTAGATACAAAAGAAAAACAAAAAAAAAACCTTGGCGGCCTTGGTGAGACGATCGCCGCTCTCGCCGACGGAGATGTTGAGGACTAGCTTCTTGGACCTTGATTTCCCTCATGGGGTTCTCCGACGCCTGCAATTAGAGCTTTACAGAAGAAACAGATTGTTAGATTACGAAATCAACAGAGGCTTGTTTCAGATTCGGAACAGAGAAACAGAAAGAAGGGGAGAGAGAGAGAAGGACCAGTCTTCGAGCTTGCTGGGGTACAAGGAGAAGTAGCCGTCGGTGAAGGGAGAGAGAGAGAGAGCGAGAGCGAGAGAGAGAGCGAGAGCGAGAGTGAGAGAGAGTGAGAGAGAGAGAGAGAGAGAGAGAGAGAGAGAGAGAGAGAGAGAGAGAGAGAGAGAGAGAGAGAGATTGTGCTTACAATCAAGCTTGCGAGAGTTGAAGGGAATGGAGGTGCCCAATGGCTAGCTCAGAGGCGGAGGAGGAAGACGAGGAGTGAAAATGATTATTGGGTTTGGGAATGAGAGAAAAATAACTAAGTGTCGGGGGGGGGGGAGGGAAATGAAATTTTAAGTCCCGCGCGCGTTTCTCAAATTTTTCAACTTAGTCCTTCCGCATTTTTGTGAATTTTCCGTATGAAACTTTTGTCATCGGTTTACTTGGTGACTGATGTCTATAATAACAATAGAAATCGGTTTCTTCACAAACTGATGTTAAAATGTTTTTTAACATCAGGTGCAATCCTGACCGATTTAATAGTGGTGATGTCTAATGACATTATTCTAGTAGTGAAGTGATCTAATGATTGCTATGGTAACAAATTAAACTCTATGCAACTGAAATTCTGAAAGGGACTCATACCCTTATCTCTCTTTTAAAGCTATTTAAGATGTCTTAAATTATACCAGTAACAGCCACCAAGTGCTCTGATCACAAAGCTACCATCCTAATGTTGATTCCAGCCAAGTATTCAACTTTTGTTGGTACATGAACTGCTTTTGCTCCTCCTACGTATGAGAAGAATACAAAATTAACAAGAACCAAGTTCCAAGCTACCATTCAATGGCTAATAAACTACTATTGAGAAAGAAGTGTTTAAATAGAATACAGAGTTGACAACTTAGAAACAAAATCAACACAAAGCAGCATTCTTACTCTTTCCAAGGCCAAGCTGCCCATATGAGTTCTTCCCCCACATGTATAACTCCGTTGATAAAACTTTTGAACATCTGCAAAACACACACAAAAGAAAACAAACCACTGAGCGCTCTGATCCCAAAGCTACCAATTATTAGATACATAAAAGATAATAATCCAAGAAATGCATACAAATGATTAGCTACGGTAATCCATCAAGGCAACTGATATAGAAAAAAGTGCTCTATTAGAAGTTCATCTTGACTAGCTCTAAGCTCCCTTTCTTTCTATTAAAAGTGTGAACACAAACTATACACTAGATAAGTAACAAAGACATTATCCAAAAGAAAAAGATAGGTAACAAATAGAAAACAGAGAATAATACCTTTGATCAGTACCCAAAATCACATATTTTTATGTGAGAAGCTGGACTTCCATCCAACAAAGTGTTTTCCAACTTCAAGTCCCGGTGACATACTTGCTTCATCAAGGTTTGTAATGTCAAAGTCTGAGCATCTTCAGACCTGAAGCTTTAACAACCTGCTCATTGAGTAGAGAAAAACTAAATAAAAATAACCTTTTTTTTCCAAGACAAGTTCCTATGCCTAAGAAAAATAAAGAACAAAAATTATCTTCTTTTGTTCATCACTAGTTCACTACAATCATTGATGGAAAGCTGAGAACAAGAAGGGTTAATACACGACCTACTACTAATGGTTTTTTTTTTTTTGCCAAGAAGAAACAAAAAACTATGAAGGTAGGGAGATTTCATAGAAACATGTCCACACAATAAGCATTATCCATTTCATTCTGGTTTGCAATTTTTGATGCTAGCATTCTTTCCTTGCAATTCAAAAAGAGATGCATATATGATTAATAAATTAGTACTTTTACCAAATCAGCTGAAACCTTACATTGAATCGGTGGGTTATGACAACCAAGACTTTTTCAATGAAAAATAAATAGCTTCCGCAAGAACCACCATGTATGCCATTGTATTAGTATAGAGAAGAGGACTTGATTCAAGGTATAGGATAAGGGGAGGACACCATATGTATCCGTGAGCCCAGACCAAGTTGCCCTTCACCTCCATATCCCCATCCCCACACCTGTCCCATATATGAACTTTAGGAAATCACAATACATCATATGTCAAGCTTTACATAATAGAGCTTTAAGCATCTAACTTAATACCATTCCAGATGGAGTTCGTACTTCACTGATCCTAATACAAACACTCTTAGATTTCAAAATTTCGGATAAACCAAATTCAAACCTGCATAAACCAAATACAAACACTCTTCTCAGTAATGAATCTCTACAAATAAACTTAAAATTCAATTTCACCAATCAATCCTCAAATGAACTAACAGTAAAAACAAACAACAATTCCTCTATAGTTGCAAAAGTAACTTATTCAAAATTACTGCAATTGAACTAGCAGATAACAAATACTTACCTAAGTGCCCCACTAGCCTTTCAAGCAAGAGTTGGAATCAATGGCTCCATCCCTGCCGAACAACAAGGCCCTGAGGCCGTCGATCTCGCGCTCGTTATAGATGTAAATATTGAGGTCAAAGACAGGCACCGTAGAGGGAGGCCAGAGTCTGCAAGTAACAAGAAACAAGAGCAGCTGTATTGAAGTAGGTTTCACCATTTGTTCCCACAAATATGAGAATGCACATCTGCAAGTTGTAATCGAAAAAAATTAAACCAAGCAAGATGACAATAAGTGTGAGTAAATGATTTTTCATATCTATTAGAAGAACACATGGGCACCACTTTGAATTGCCTCTTATCGTTTTGTTTACTGTGAACTACTGTTTGTAATATTCATGATCAGCACTTTCTATTGAATGTTCTCATGGATAAGGTTGACTGATGCAGAGGATCTTTAAAAACAAAACAACAGAGAACTATTGAGCTCTATTTGAAATGACTGATTATCTTCTGGCATAGAATTAGCACATTTTGTTATTAAAACATCAGTGCCACAAGCAATTCTATACCTTGGCAAATCGAAAGTTAGAGAAATCAAACAAAGGAAAGAAGAATTAATCAAGTAGAATACATAATCAAGAATCCAAATTTCATTTCAAATGTGCTTGGATCTTATGCAACGTAGAAGAGAATTGCAGAAATGCTGAAAGCTGGACCCTGCTTTCGAAACCAAATCAACAAATTCTCTCCAGGATCCAAACACACCCTTGAAAAGATCTACATATTCGATTCTGCAAGTTCAATGTTTTGCATGTGAACACTTAAAAAGTAGCAAATGTCAAAGTTCAAGGCAAAAGGTTCTTCGTTTATCCTAAACCCAAAATAGCATATTGACTTCCTCACAAACTAATCAAACAAAAAGGCGTGATCCTCAAGTATGAAACTACTCAACTTTCCAAGAAACAAGATCAAATCCTCAAATACTAAAAGAAAGAATAGTTACTTAAAGAAAGGATGTAAAGTCAGAGACTTTAGAATACTTATAGCCCAGAGAGGCAAAGGAGGAGCTCTACGGGTGACAATAAGCCAAACAGCCATAGCCTACAAAATTCTTCAAAGCTCCAATAAGCAAAGCATCCCTAAATCTCAAGTCAAGACAAAGCCTATATTTGGAGCGGTAATTGGGGGTGTAGAACAAACCCTAAATCTCAAGTCGAGACAAAGCCCCAATCACAGAGATGTGCATAACAAATCCCTAATCTAAGCAGATGCAGAACCCTAAATCTAATCACAATTACTCGCAATGACAAACTCATAACCCATTTCAATTTATGTAAACAGTGTTGTAGGAGAATTGTAATTGTGTTTATTATTGATAATAGGAGCCCTTTATATAGGGAGTTACAAGATACACAATAGGTAATAGAATCTGAATACAATTGAATACCTATAATACTTTCCTATTACAACTCTAAATCCTAGTTTGTAGAGGCACACATTATGTCGACATCCTTCAACACTCCCCCTTGTGCCGCTCAAACTTGGTGATGATGCTTTGATTGTTGCCTCGTTAAAAACCTTGCCAGGTAACAAAAACCATGTGGGACAAAAATAACCCTGGTCGAAGGACAAAAAGAGCACAACACGTCCTTCACTCTTCAAGATCGAACGTGTAGAAATCATGTCTCCCCATGATGTCAATATCTCCCCCTGATTGCCACAATCATGGGAGTTCGGATAACTTTCTCAATCCGATGCTCTTCACATGTTTCTCGAAGGTGGATTTTGGTAACGACTTAGTAAATAAGTCCGCTACATTATCCTCGATAGGATTTGGTTCACTTTAATATTTAGAAGTGCTTGTTGTCATTTTGATGGAGGGGATGAGGAGCACGGAAGGTGGCATTTTCCCTTGTGGGGTCCGATCCCACACTTCCGTCATCTCTTTTCTCTGTAGGGATAGAACAAGTCCATATCAATCGTACCTCTCAAATATCAAAAGATTGTCTTTATACCAATCTAATGGCGTTACGTTGGTGTGGGGATATGTCTAGCCAACAAGTTCATAATAATTGAGGTGTCCGGTCTTGTATTGTGCTAAGTACAATAATGCGCCTATTGTACATAAGTAAGCACTTCTGCTATTAACACGTCTTCGTCATCATCCCTGGGACGAAACGGATCCCTTTTAGGGCCAAGACTACAGACAACCATGGGAGTGCATTTTTGACTTTATCAAAATGCCTAAGACTTTATCAAAATGCCCAAGCATCTATTGACACGGTATACAGGTTCTGAATCTAGAAAAAACCATGTTCTCCCAAGGTCCTTCCTCTCAAACTCGGATTTCAGGTGTTCAGCGATTTCCCTTAACTTTCAAAGGTTTCAATTATGTTTATCAACATAAACTCCGACAATTACAAATCCGAAACTTGTCATGGAAACGCGTGGGCATAGTTCATCATATCCCTTCCCAATCAAGTAGTCATTTTAGTGAGCATTTCAACCTCGTTGCAAATACGCTCCGTGGTCTAGAGCCACTTGACTTGGGTAAATGAAGTCCACAAGAACCTTCATTATATTCCGTATTTAGATCCCCATAGAGATACGTAGTGACCACATTCGTAAGTTGCATGTTCAGTTATTTGGAAACTACCAAACTGACAAGGTAGTGGAGTGCAATGACATCTATTACGAGAGAATATGTCTTCTCGTAGTCGATTCCAGGGCGTTGTGAGAAACCTTGCGCCATAAGGTGAGATTATCATCTCTTTTTCTCATCACGCTATCTAACGAAGACCTATTAATGTCAATAGGTTTTATGTTAGGAGGTGTTGGCACCTCAGGCCCGAAATCCTTCCTCTTTGTTAGTGAATCTAATTCAAGCTGGATCGCATCTTTCCATTTAGGCCAATTTTCTCTACGTTGGCATTCTTCAACGGAGTAGGGTTCGATGTCATTGGTCTCAACAATTCTACGTCCTCATGTACACTAGTGTAGTTTGTAGAGATCTCTATATTCTCAGGAATTGGTTCTAACATTGAGGCGTCCCCCAACAATGTCTCTTGGAGATAACCACAATCCAAAATATTCTCATGAGACGGATTTTGAGTATCAATGATCAATGGATCAAGTTATGCCAAACTCGCTCTCTTCTTAGGGCGAGAATCCATCGAACCTATGGGTCTTCTACTCTCTCTAGCGGAACCCATGGCCTATGACGCCATTATGCCACCTTTGTGGCGTCACTATACCACCATCCTTGGTGGTGTTGCCGTACCCATCTTCTCTGGGTGGCACCATGTCCTCTTGTGGGGACATCAATCCTTGCAGGCATGTTTGCAGCAGGTATATGTGATCTCGTCACTTTTAGGGGATCAAGATGAGACATAGTGAGGACAGACCATGACAATTCCTGTCGTTCCTGTTGAACATTGACGTTCTAATCTCCCCCTAACGACGGGAAGACTGTCTCATCAAAATGACAATTCGTAAATCCAGCGAAATAGAGATCGCCTGTCAAGGGTTTTACGTAGAGGACGTATAGTTGGAGGCCTATGTCCAACATAAATATATATATGCATTCATTGCAATGACTCATGTTGATGCGCTGTGACGGCGCAATTGGCACATAAACCGCGCACTCAAATACATATAAGTACGAGATATTTAGACTCAATCCCAGTCACTAGCTGTAACGCAAATAAAAGTTGAGTGGATGCTATAAGTCGTAGACGAATGAGCATAACTGCATGTGATATTGCATAACCCAAGCGGAAAATATTGGTGCGAATTACCAAAGTCCGGGCTACTATCGTAGTCATTTAATGGTGGCTTTTCCGCGAGACCAATTGGTGTGTAGATATCAATACCCAATGATATGCAATAGTCATCGAAAATTTTCGATGTAAACTCTCTAGCATTATCAAGTCAAATTGACTGAATAGGATGATCTGGGTAGTGAGCCCGTAGCCATATGTTATGTGTTAGGAGTGTAGTATAAGCAGCATTATGAGTGGATAATGGCACAACACGGGACCAGCGTGTTTGCGTATCAACCAACATCTATACGGTTCGCAAGTTGGTTGATCAAATCCACAGAATTCCCTTAGATTCTTTGTGAGAATGGAATTATTTCCTCAATCTCCTTGGCATAGGATGGTCCAATCCAAAATAACAGACTTTACAGAACGAAACATGGGCCTTATAATCAACCAATGAAGGTTTTGGTTAAGCCACAATGTCATAATGGACTTGAGAAGTAGGAAGAGGAGTTGAATAAGGGTTTATGGCATCAATGCCATGTATTTGCCGCAAGGGGTAGGCGACGCCGGCCATGTGTGGCTGGTCTTTGCACAATCACGGTGCCATGAGGCGTATGTGCAGCTCCTCGAACCAATTCTTGGTTCTTACTTTTCTTCGTTTTGAAAATGGATGTTCTGGTAAAGTCTTTAAAACACGGATCATCATGCCAAAGCCTATATGTTTCAGAATCCCATAAGTCGTCTCTCATGATATGGTTGGATTCAATAACTCGAATAGTGGTTGCATACAACCTACTAGAGTGACACATAAGTTTCTCTATTACTCGCTTATGTCCGTAGTCATTAGAGGTGATGCAAAGGAACTCTGTCCATTCTCATAATGTGTTTCCACATGAAAACCATTACCTCTTATAAAATAAAGTTCGAATTAGGGTATGTCCAAGACATTAAGTAAAAGAATTGACACTTTATTAATAGCCAATGATTACATCAAAGTTTCCAAAATCTAATCCAAAATAAAATCAAACTAAGACACATTGTAGTCACTCTATCCATTTGGTAACTCCAATCAAATATGACTAGGAAAGTAGAGAGAGATGTTGGTGGAGCGAGGCTCTCTTAAGTACCAATAATCTCAATGACTTTCCTAGACATCACATTTTATTGGGTCCGCCACATAAGGAGTTAATACAATTGTCATTTATTAACTAAGGCATATTGCCATTACAAAAGTTCTTGGAAAAATAAAAGGACTAATCTAATCAAAGTCTGCTGCATCCTTGTGCACTTCATCTTCAGCTTTGAAGTCCTCTATGGTGAGATTGACATCTCGACCATCTTCTTCTTCTTCTTCTTCTACAAGGTACACTTCTTGCTCCCACAGGTCCCTGTATGCCCTGTATCTTGCAGCTAGTTGCTCGCTTGCCTTGCATTGCTTGAACCAATGCTCAATTGATCCACATCGATGACACACATCATTCATGTTGCCTCCCTTTAATTAAGGTGCACGTTGCGGGCGTTCCGTAGGAGGGTTGGTGCCACCACCACGACCCATAGCGCCACCATTACGGCTAGGGATACCACGACCCCCTCTCCCACGTGTAGCATTACCACCATGTGTATCCACATCAAACTTGCGGTTTCCTTCCTGGTTAGGGCGATTATATGGGCCCATACGTCCCTCATGTCCCTCATTCTTAGGGTACCGCTCCTTGCGCCCTCCTTTGGGTGCATTATAATTCGCCTCATGAACGCTCTTAGTTCCAATGGGCCTTGAATTATAATTCATCACGAGTATGTTATCATGTTTCTCAGCTACAGATATAACAATGATAAGCTGATGAAACCTCGTGATCCGTCCAACATTGACTTCAGTACGGTATTGCTTTGATACCACAATAGCTGAAACGGGGAAGGTGGAGAGAGTTTTCTCAATTAGCTCCTGCTTTGTGACAGGTTGTCCACAAAACCTCAACATGGACTGTACGCGAAGAGCTTCTGAATTATATTCTGCAATAGACTTGAAATCAGCAAAGCGTAAATTGTTCCATTGAACCTTCAAGTCAGGGAAGAGGGAATCTTGGACATTGCCAAAACGCTCTTCTAGCGGCGGTACCCATAGCTCTCTTGCATTCTTGATCGACACATACTCCAATCTGAGTGCCTTGTCCATATGGCGTCACATCAAGATAACTGCTTGAGCATGCTTTGTAGGTGTTAGCACGAACACAAGATCCGGGTTAGATGCCTGGATTATGGGTAATATTCCTTTTGAAGTGAGATGGTTCTCAACATCAGTTACCCAACTGTGGTAATCCGAGCCTGTTGAGTCAAGCATGGGAAAGTCGAGTCTAGGTTCGTTCGACATCCTGAAAATAAGAAGAGTAGATATCTTAGTTTCGGAGTTAAACTTCCATGAAAACTAAAATAATAAGATTTCCGAGCTATGCTACCCAGAAATCAATTTCCAAGAATCTCTTTTGGATTAGACCAAACAATGATGTTTAAATATGGTCACAATTTGATGCTTGTGGACGCTCTTAGTCCAAGCATTAGGAACACTCTTAGTTCATACGAACACTCTTAGTTCGTTTAATTATAAACACTCTTAGTTCATACGAACACTCTTAGTTCGTTAAGTGTGAATCCCTACAATTCCACTTTGTTAAACACTCAAAACCATTTGGCAACATATATTCCAATATTCTCCAGAAAATAAAGGCAATTTAAGTACAAGAAAGCAGGAACTTTAATCATAAAAACTTACTTGGTAATTTGAAGCTTTGCTTCACGATTCCTTATACACGCGCGTGTTGATGCAGGCGTGTAACTAAATTAGGATTGCCAGAATCTGGTATGAAATTGGCAGTTGGTAGGCTGCCCTTCTCCCTTCTTTTTTCTTTTTTTTTCTTTCCAGGGCCAAGCCTGCTTCCCTTTCCTTTTTTTTCTCTTTTTCCGGGCCCAAGCCTGCTTCCCTTTCTTTCTTTTTTTCACGGCCTAGGGCTGTCCTTTTTTTTTCTTTCTTCTTTTCTTCTTTTCTTCCTTCTGGTTTTCTGGTTACTGCTTGTGGGCGTAGAGACAGCACCGACTGTGCGGGGATAGGCTACTGTGCTTCCGAAGACTGGAGGCTGTGCAGGTGGGCTGTGGGTCGAGGCTGGAGGGCGCTAGGCTGAAGCAGCAACAAGATGGTGATCGATCGGGATAGGCTAGGAGCGGCTGGGTTGCAGGGAGGCGAGGCAAAGTGCGGCTGGGCTGTAGGGAGGCGAGCTGGACAGGGCTGGAACGGACTGGGCTGCAGGGGGCAATTGGGCGGTGGGGCTGCAGGGAGGCTGGAGAGCTTGCGGCTAGGGCTGCAGGTGAGCTGCAGCAGGGAGGTTGGAGGCTGCGGCAGGAGGTAGTTTTTGGTGTTTTCGGCTAGGGTAGGGGCTGCAGCAATTTTAGGGTTTTTTTTTTTTTTTTTTCTTTTGGGCTAGGGTTAGAACTCGTGCTGATAACGTGTTGTAGGAGAATTGTAATTGTGTTTATTATTGATAATAGGAGCCCTTTATATAGGGAGTTACAAGGTACACAATAGGTAATAGAATCCGAATATAATTGAATACCTAGAACACTTTCCTATTACAACTCTAAACCCTTGTTTGTAGAGGCACACATTATGTCGAATCCTTCAACAAACAGACCTTTTATCAGGGGGAGAGAGAGAGGATGGTGAGAGGATGTTGGGGAAGGTGACAGCGAGAGAGATAGGGAAGGTGAGGAAGCGGAGAAGAACATTCTCGTGAAATTCAAATCTCCTGAGCTAGGTTAACATCCACGTAACTCATTCCAGGCTTCGGCGAATGCTTGATTCGCCGAACAGAGAAGCTAGACCTAGAATCAGAGAAACTGAAGAGTCTTCTGCATCTCTTCAATTCCAAAAGAGGATTTGGATTTTAAGGGATGAAGAATAGAAGGAAGGAGATCGAGAGACTGAGAGAGAGAGGGGTTTTGAGGGGGGGGGGGGTGTGGTTTCACGATTGAGAGAGTCGTGAGGAGGAAGGGGGTGGAGAGACAGGGGTTTCACAACTGAGAGAGCTCGAGAGAATTTGTTTCATTTTTCTTTCGACACAATGTGGCTTGGGCTGGGTGGGAGGCACAATTAAACTTCCAACAAATTCTAAAGTTGGTCACACAACATAAACCTAACAAACTGTTGTAAGAGTGCACTACATAAAATCAAAATGTCAAAACATGGAGGGAAATCTGCCGCATATAGCAATTTGGCTCAAAATGTTGCCACCTATATGTTCCCACTTTCACACAACAGAAAAGTATAACTTCTGTTGTCTAATTTCTACAACTTGCACTAGGTTTACCTTGCGGAAAACATTCAATCAAGCTTCCTCAAAATTTGGCATCCAGTTTTCAATCACACAACGGAAATATAAAGCACCGTTGTATCAAGTAGCACAAATTTCAGATTTCAAGAGGCAACCAAGGCTCCAAAGTGGAGGGAAATCTGCCGCTAAATTTTTTATGACTCAGACGACAGACATTACTTAATTCCGTTGTGCAATGTAGTTCTAATAAAAAGTTATCACTTTGTTGGCATTCACACAATAGAATATAACAAGTACCGTTGTGCAATAAAGCTTACTTAAACACACAACGGATGATTTCTGTTCCGTTGTGTGATTAACTTTTTGTAGTAGTGTACTGAAGTAAGATTTCATCGTATGGGGAAGCTAGGAAAATAGTATACATTAATGTTCAAGAATTGGTATTAGAAAGCAGAATTTCCAAACCAAAATATCGTGCATGTTAAAGTGTTAAACTTCAATAGGCTCCTGATCAACTTTGTATCTCTAATTAGGTTAGAGGCCAGTCTTAATATTCTAAAGGATCTTTGGAGTAATATATCATTAGTGAATCTTTAGTTAGTTTCTCTTGTATTAAGGAATTTTCCAGTATTAATCAACCAAGCTAATCTTACACAGCTGCAGTATTGAGACAAAAATGGTTCTTTGTATTTGGTGATATAATGAGCTGTATGCAGACAATCAAATTGTATGTATATGGAAGCTTACTGCACAATTTGACAGTACTTATCAGCAATATTACCAAGCCGTATCTTTAATGGATAGTATGATCATTCTAGAGAGAAATCAAGTAATTTTATATTAAAAACCAGCTAGCTACCTGTTTCACGATCTCCGTATATAGCCTACTTAGGATCCAACTTCTTCAAACCAACCTAAACCCAAAAGCCAAGAGTACAAAGAACATGAAGTTCCACTTTGTTCTTCAGGTGCTTTTCTCTTCATCTTTACCATTCTTGTAACAATCTGTTTGACCATTGAAGCACAAACCTGCAATCCAAGTGGCAAAATAGTGGGTAAAAGGCCTCCTCCGAAACAATGTAACCCTGAGAACCAGTCTGAATGCTGCAAAAAAGGCAAGCTCTACACCACTTACAAGTGCTCGCCTCTGGGTCCAAGAGTACAAAAGCAACCTTGAAGATCAACAGGTTCGAGAAAGGTGGTGATAGTGGTGGACCGTCGGATTGTGATAATAATTCCACTCGGATAACACCGCGATCGTGGCATTGTCCACCGGCTTGTTCAACAATAGGAAGAGGTGTTCACACTACATTACCATACATGGTAATGGAAGGACTGTGAAAGCCAAGGTTGTTGATGAGTGTAACTCCACAATGGATTGTGATCCTGTTCATCATTACTAGCCTCCATGCCCTCACAACATCGTTGATGCCTCTCTAGCTGTTTGGAAGGCCTTGGGAGTTAAGGAAAGCGACTGGGGTGAAATGCAGATATTCTGGTCTGATGCCAGATTGAGTGATTGCCTCTATATTGTGATACAAATAAGAGTGAAGAAGGTTCATAGAGCAACATAAAATTGCAATCTGTAGTTGCTGCTCCTAAATTGAGTAATACAATTACAGGTAAAAAAATAAATCAATAACTCTTCTGCTAGCTTGTAGTTAAAGTACACACCACGGTTTAGTTTGATCTTTAGATCTTTGTTTAAGAATGGCTGGTGAAGCCAGAAATTTTTCTAATCACTAGATCAATAGAGATAGAGTAATAAATGTTTTTTATGAAATATACAAACTCTTCCCAAATCCTTGATCGTACGAGCATGGTATATGCTTGGTATCAGGAATAATGAACCAATAGGTTCAGAAAAATTGTTATTTTATTGACAACCTGAATTTCCAAGCAGTTTTGAAGTATCATATCAAGCTTGGTTAGGCTCATTCTGCATCTTTTCGAATCCAAGATTTTATGACCCATTTTCAGATTCTGAAGGATTTTCTAGTGTACTAATCAACTAAGATCACTTAAAACAGCTGCAAATATAGAACTAAACAATAGCAGTGAAAGTGATTATCAATTGAAAAGGTCCTTAAACAGTCCCGTCCTTGAAAAGCTCTATCCCAAGTGCATTAGGAAAGTAGCAAAATCTTACTAAAGCATTGCACATCTCTGTGATCTTTTCCATTCTGCTTCTCGGAATTGGCCTGCTCAAAACTCGAAAGATTTTGAAATGCCTACACAAAACATAGAGAGCTTACTAGAGAGGTTTTGACTTAGTCCCTCTCTCCTTGTATCTCTTTTAATTTCTTTAAATAAATTTTTAGGCGTTAAGGGGGTTTATTGCCTTTCTTAACCCTCTATTCAGCCAAAAAAAAAATGTATGACAACTTATGGCATCTTCCTTCTGGACATACCTAACACAATTGAGAGTAAGTAGAAGCAGGAATGCATTACGAAGAACTATTACAAGATATAGCAGGATTGTCATGCCTTTAAGCAAAATAAATGCATTAAGAACTATCTTGTTTTTAAATCATCTGATTATCCCTAAATAGTTACAAAGAATTCAAGATATTACTATTCGATCTTTTCAAAATTGATGAGGGGCGTTCAGGTATAAATTTATACCACTAGGCATTAAAATCTATTTACAAAACAAAGCAGCTTATCTACAAGGGGAAACTTGAGGTTTAAGGATCAACCAGTTACCAGTGCTTCCATGAGTTTATAAGGAACTTTTCTTAAAACTTCTTTACCTAAAGAAGTATCAAAATTGTAACTCCCTAAGTCCTACCAACCTTCATTCGATCAAAAACGCCATGACTTAATTTTTATCATCACTAAAGTGATCATCAACTGAAAAGATCCTTAAACAATCCCATCCTTGAAAAGCTCTATCCCAAGTGCATTAGGAACGCAGTGAAATCCTACTAAAGCATTGCACATCTCTGTGATATTTTCCATTCTGCTTCTCGGAATTGGCTTGCTCAAAACTCGAAATGATTCTAGATCAGCAGAATGAAATAAAACTGAAACCCCTTTCCAAGCCAACACCCTAGGATACAGAGAATTCACCACCTATAATATATGTTTGCCAAAGGATTCTAGTAACAACAGCAGACTGAAAAATAAAACTGAAACCCCTTTCCAAGCCAACACCCTATTATACAGAGAATTCACCACCTATAGTGTTTTCCATAGGATTCTAGTAAAAAACTCACCACTCGATGGACTTTTCCAAAGAAATACAGAGCAGGAGAAAAGCTTCTCTAGGAAACTCTTTAACTGATTGATTCCCCAAAACTGTCTTCTCCAGTACACATGACTCCTAAAAATAAATGGACTCTTGGAACAACCTTCCAAGCATGGGTTACTCTTCTCAAGACTATTAATTGAGGAGAACTGGTAAACACTAGATGGAAAACTAAAAGACTCCTAGCAGCAAGCAAAAGAAGCCAACAACAGAAGATAAGCTAATCAATTCTCCACTATCCAACTCTAGCTCAAACGGACTAGAAGACTATGGTTTAGGGCCTTCAACTTGAGTGATTAATGTGAGTAGTTGGAACTCCTTTGGTAGTGCAGCCAAAGTAAAAGCCTCATACACTCCCGTGTCAAGAAAGATTTCAAAATGCCTAAGCAAAACAAAGAGAGCTTAATGTATGACAACTTATGTCTTCTTCCTTCTGGAGGTACCTAACACAACTGACAGTAAGCAGAAGCAGGATTGCAATACAAAGAGATATAGCAAGATTGTCATGCTTTAAGTAAAACAATTGCATTAAGAACTAGAAAGGGGACGAATTCCAACCCTTAAATGAAAATGCCTTGTTGTTAAAGTCATCTGATTATCCCCAAATCATTGCATAGAATTCAAGATACAACTATTCGATCTTCTCAAAATTGATGATCAGAGGGGTTCGGGTATAAACTTATAACACTGGACATTTAAAATCTATGTACGAATTAAAGCAGCTTCTCTACGAGGGGAAACTTGAGGCTTAAGGATCAACCAGTGCTTCCAAGGTGTTATAAGGAACTTTTCTTCAAACTTATTTAGTTGATAATTTTATAACTCACACCAACCTTCAACCTTCATTCGATCAAAAACACCATGACTTAATTTTTCATATCACTAAAATTGTAGTATCCATAGAAATCTGCATTCCAATGGAGAAGAAAATATGTTATTTTGGTACAATCCCACATCAAATAAAACATGGATAAACGGCGGCTTAAAAGAACTACACTTGCCTAATTTATTGCCGAGCCCAGTAGCGTGGGTTTGTAACTAAGCAGGGCATTAAAGTGAATTGATTGCCTAACCTTGCCAGGAAAGGTGCCGGGGTCTTGATTTGTATTTGTAAGCTCACTTTGGTGAGCTCTGCTATGCACGCCCACCCTCGGGTTAGTAGGAAACCCCATCCTCAATGGGTGGGTAGCAATTCAAACATGAATTTAACAAATACTATCGGGGTTGCACCAGTTCCACCCCACGAATCAAGATACTCCTGCATCTCATCGTGAGACCTGGCATAGGCCCTCGTCATACATTCACTTTTTGACTTCTTTCATTTTTTTAACATAGATTAAGCTTATCATCAATTAAAATTGACTACTTATTTTCTTAGAAGGAAACTTGAGGTGTTTCATACATCAATCATATGAAATTGCTCTCAACATTCCAATGACCAATTTTCACCTTGTAATTACATGACCGGCAGAAGAATAAGAAGACACTATTCAAATAAAACAGGGGGCACCTTCAGATGAAAACAAAACTAGAAGAACAATGGACATTTTCCATGATTTAAACACATTTTTTAGTACACAGACATTTCTTAGTACACAATCAGCCGTAGCGGAATTGTCAAAAAGGATGGATCGGCATTTTAAACTTTTACGGCAAGTAGTATCAGAATCGTGAAATTGTCACGTTAATTGGGTCCAATTTTACTGACTACTGAAGTAAGATTTTATCATATGGAGAAAAGTATACGCTGATGTTAAAGAATTAGCAATCAGAATTTCCAAACAAAAATATCATGCATGTTAAACTTCAATAGGCTCTTGACTTTGCTCTCTAATTAGTTTAGAGGCCAGTCTTAATTTTCGAAAGGATCTTTGGAGTAAACTATCGATCACTAGTGAACCTTTAGTTAGTTTCCCTTGTATTAAGGATCTTCTAGTATTAATCAACCAAGCCAATCTTACGCAGCTGCAGTATAAATTCAATCATTACATAGAATTCAAGATATCACTATTTGGTCTTCTCAAAATTGATTAGAGGGTTCGGGTATAAATTTATACCACTAGACATTTAAAATCTATGTATGAATTAAAGCATCTTATCTACACAAGGGGAAACTTGAGGCGTAAGGATTAACCAGTGTGCTTCCATTGTTTTAATTATAAGGAACTTTTCTTTAAATTTCTTCAGTTACAATTTTATAACTCATATCAGCCTTCAGCCTTCATTCGATCAAAAACATCATGAATTAATTTTTAATATCCCTAATAATGTAGAATCCACATAAATTTGTGTTCCAATGGAGAAGAAAATATTTTATACTTTGGTATAATCCCACATCAAATAAAACATGGATAAACGGCGGCTTAAAAGGACTGCACTTGCCTAAGTTATTGCCGAGCCTAGTAGCGTGGGTTTGTAACTAAGCGGGGCATTAAAGTGGATTGGTTGCCTAACCATGCTAGGACAGATGTTCAAGTCTTGATTTGTAGTTCACTTCGGTGAGCATTGCTGCGCACGCCCACCCTCGGGTTAGTAGGAAACCCCATCCTCAATGGGTGGGTAGCAATTCAAACATGAATTTAGCAAATACAATCGGGGTTGCACCTGTTGCACCCCACGGATCAAGATCCTCCTGCATCTCATCGTGCGACCTGGCATAGGCCCTCGTCATACATTCACTTTTTGACTTCTTTCATTTTTTTTCCTATGGTAGCTTAATATTAATTGTTCTTAATTAGCCTGCTTGAACTCATGATTTGACCTCCATCTATTGGCCATAGTGAAAGTGGAAGTTGAGTACGACCAACCAAGGTCGGTATTTCTATTGCAACTTAACATAGGTTAAGCTTATCATCAATTAAAATTGACTACTTATTTTCTTAGAAGGAAACTTGAGGTGTTTTATACATCGATCATATGAAATCACCCTCAACATTCCCATGACCAATTTTCACTTTGTAATTACAGGACCGACGGAACAATAAGAAGACACTTCTAATAAAACAGGGGACACCTTCAGATGAAAACAAAAATAGAAGAACAATGGACATTTTCCATGATTTAAACACATTTTAGTTAGACATTTTTTAGTACACAATCAGCCGTAGCGGAATTGTCAGAAAGGATCGATTGACAATTTTAACTTTTACTGCTAGCGGAATCAGAATCGTGAAATTGTCATGTTAATTGGATCCAAATTTACTGACTACTGAAGTAAGATATTATCATAGGGGGAAAAGTATACATTACTGTTCAAGAATTAGCCATCAGAATTTCCAAACAAAAATATCATGCATGTTAAACTTCAATAGGCTCCTGACTTTGCTCTCTAATTAGTTTAGAGGCCAGTCTTAATATTCTAAAGGATCTTTGGAGTAAACTATCACTAGTGAATCTTTAGTTAGTTTCTCTTGTATTAAGGATCTTCTAGTATTAATCAACCAAGCCAATCTTACGCAGCTGCAGTATAAATTCAATCACTACATTGAATTCAAGATATCACAATTCGGTCTTCTCAAATTAAATTAATGACAGGGTTTGAGTATAAATTTATACCACTAGACATTTAAAATCTATGTACGAGTTAAAGCAGCTTATCTACCAAAGGGGAAACTTGAGGCTTAAGGATCAACCAGTTTGCTTCCATTGTTTTAATTATAAGGAACTTTTCTTCAAATTTCTTCAGTTATAATTTTATAACTCATACCAGCCTTCAGCCTTCATTCGATCAAAAACATCATGAATTAATTTTTAATATCACTAATAATGTAGAATCCACATAAATCGGTGTTCCAATGGAGAAGAAAATATTTTGTACTTTGTGATAATCCCACATCAAATAAAACATGAATAAACGGCAGCTTAAAAGGACTGCACTTGCCTAAGTTATTGCTGATCCCATGTGATGACCTGGATTTTCGTTATGTAATTTTGGTAATTAATAATGGACCAGTTGTACGAATAATTGTTGTTATGCTTTATTCGTAGATTGTTTGTGAAGTGGAATGGTTTTTCGTATGTATAATTATTCGAATTTCATAGTTTAGGGGGGTTGTGTGATGTTTGACTTTTTATACGTTGGGATTCTCGGAAAACTTCCTTCACAAAAGTTGTAGAGAAAAATCACAAAAGTTGTGTGATGTGTGAGTTCGTGGACATACGGAACGCGTCAATCGGAGTTCGTATGAGAAAGTTATGGCTAGCGGAAGAAGTTTCCGTTTTAGTATAAATAGAGAAACATCAGAAATTCTTTTATAATTCCATATTTCCTTTTCCGAAACCCTCTCCTCTCTCTCTCTTCTCTCTCGGTCGATACCTTCAATATCAAAGATTTCAGATTGACCCGACCGGACCCAGCTGACCCGACCCGGCGACCTCTACCGTGAAACCTGCACATAAAGACTAGTCTCCTCCTTCTGGTCGTCTCTGTGGCATCCTCTTGTGGCGATAACCACCGTGCACGGCGCAGCGAGGCCGTGCAGCTTGGTGTTTTCAGACCCAACCGGAAAACACAGTTCCGGCGACGTCAAGGCTTCAGGCTTCCATTTTTGGGTTAATGGGAGGCTCCTTGATCGATCTATGGTGTTTGTTTCGATCGATTTACGTGGAAATCGGTTAAACTCGGATTGAGCAAAAATCCAAAGCTTGTGAGGTAGTTTTCGACCCTTTATGCTTGTTTTCTGACTTCGAGCTAGTTATGAGAATTCACAAGCATGCTTAGATGAAGCTTTTTGATGTTGGGAGTTTTGTGAAATATTGAGTTTTGGCCGGCGGCGGTGCACCCCCGTCTGTGGAGGCTTTCTGGTGGCTTTCCGGTCATGTAGGGAACTTTTTTTTTGGTATTATATATGTTCTACTCATTGATACGAGCGTTTCAATATATAATATGTAAATTTTGGAGTTCGAATGGATTTGTTATGATTTTTTCAGTTTCATACCGATCGATTTATTTGATCCGTGAGGATTCGAGGGTCCGATCGACTTGTGGTTTGGTCACATCGATCGTGGATGTATTCCGGAGACTTTGGGAGGTCTCAGATGTGGTTTTGCCTCGATTGGCACCACTTTGGGGATTTTAGTTCAAAACAGGGGTTTCGGACTTAAATCAAATGTGAATCATTACTAAGTGGAAACCGTATGTGATTAGGTACTTGACGAAGTATTTGGACGGTTATTCTGTGGTTTGACTACTTATTCTGCATTGAAGACGCAGCAGGAGTTTCGAGGTGAGTAATCTCACAAGGTTCAATATGAACGGAATTACCATTATCGTTTTGGCGTTAATTAATTAACTGCAAACTATAGTTCGTATTAGTAGGCATTCCTGAGCGAATGACTACGTATATATATATATTTACATGAAATATATATATCCTTGTGGATGATTCTTATGAATAATAATATGCATGATGATGTTCATATTATTGTTGAATGTGACTTTTCAGGAAACAATATTGTGGAAAAAGATGTTTTCTATTGTTTGAAAAGTATTGAGCTTGATGCTACATTTTTTAGTCAAGTGTGACTCATTTTAGATATATTGGTCTTTGTACCAAGGGTCACAGATGGTGAGCAGGGATTAGGAAAGCCGAAACTAGATGTTTGTAACGTTTTTAGGTCGGATGCGACTTACTTAACGTTGACCTTAAGACCAAATAGGGTCTAAGAAGATCTTATGTCACAGATGGTGATGGATCACAGATAGTGACAGGTTGCAGACGGTGACCTTGATGTTTGATTTCATGACCAAATGGGGTCTAAAGATCATGTGTCACAGATGGTGACAAGGCACATATGGTGACCTTAATGTTGATTTTGAGACCAGACGGGGTCTGAAACCACATGTCACAGATGGTAACAGGTCGCAGATGGTGACCAAGACAGAAAATAGGTAATCACGTCCGTAGCCGGACGAGTGGTTACGATTTCAATAGAGCTATATTCTGTTTGCCATGATAGCTTATGGGAGTAACGGTCGAGGTTGCTGGAGACTCATAGGTATGTAGTTTAAAGGAGAGTTCCGATGGTATTCTTCTTTAATTGTCTAGATGAGACTTGAATTGCTACTTGATGGTTAAGTTAGCAAATAGAACATTGTCACAGCGGTGACTCATGTTGTCCTTTCGGTGGAAAGGATATGGAATGTTAGAAGGAATCATGGTTGCATGTGTTCCTTAAGTAGATTGGTGTGAGTTGTTGATTGATGTTCATGAGTTACTCATACGGGCTTGCAAAAGCTTACCGTGTTTGTTGTTTAGCAACCCCGGTGCACCATTCAAATGGTGTAGGGGTTAATCCTGCAGGTCAGGGAAATCGTGGCCGAAGCTGAGGTAGCTTGTTGGCAGCAGAACGGGTAGGAAGAAAATTTTGTTGGCTTTGCCAGTATATGACTTCCGCTATGTAGTAAGCTCTGAGGAGCATTTACGTTTTATTTTGTGATGACAATTTAATTCGTAAATTTGTGTAATATATAACTCTGTAGAGCGAGTGTATATTAACTTGGATGGTTCAGTGCATCAGTAAGTACTTGTTTTAAGAGAAAGATGTTCCAGGTATTTGTATTGATGACTGGACGTTCACGCATGTATAATTATGGGATTATATATCAATTTTCATGTGTGTAAAATCAAGGGCGTGACATCCCAGTACCATGGGTTTGTAACTAAGCGGGGCATTAAAGTGGATTGGTTGCCTAACCATTCTAGGAGAGATGTCGGGGTTTTGATTTGTAGCTCACTTCGGTGAGCACTGCTGTGCATGTCCTCCCTCGGGTTAGTAGGAAACCGCATCCTTAATGGGTGGGTAGCAAATCAAACATGAATTTAGCAAATGGTATCGGGGTTGCATCAGTTGCACCTTGCAAAGTTGCTCCAGTACGTTGCACTTGCGAAGGTTACCGCACCCCACGGATCAAGATACTCCTACATCTCATCGTGCGACCTGGCATGGGCCCTCGTCATACATTCACTTTTTGACTTCCTTTCATTTTTTTATCCTATGCCAGCTTAATTTTTTCTCAGTAATCTCTGTTGTAGGATAATGGAATTGTGTGTTATCATTGATAATAGGAGCCCTTTAAATAGGGAGTTACAAGGTACCCAAAAAGGTAATAGAATCTGATTACAATTGAATACCTAGAACACATTCCTATTACAACTCTAAACCCTAGTTTGTAGAGGCACACATTATGTCGATATCCTTCAACACTCCCCCTTGTGCCGCTCAAACTTGGTGATGACGCTTTAATTGTTGCCTCGTTAAAAACCTTGCCAGGTAACAAAAACCCTGTGGGACAAAAATAACCCTGGTTGAAGAGCACAACACGTCCTTCACTCTTCGAGATCAACATGTAGACATCATGCCTCCCCATGATGTCAATATCTCCCCCTGATTGCTACAATCATGGGAGTTCGGATAACTTTCTCAATCCGATGCTCTGCACATGTTTCTTGAAGGTGGATTTTGGTAACGACTTAGTAAATGAGTCCGCTAAATTATCCTCTGATCGGATTTGGTTCACTTCAATATTTAGAAATGCTTGTTGTCATTTTGATGGAGGGGAGGAGGAGCACGGAAGGTGGCATTTTGCCTTGTGGGGTCCGATCCCACACTTCTATCATCTATTTTCTCTGTAGGGATAGAACAAGCCCATATCAATCGTACCTCTCAAATATCGAAAGATTGTCTTTATATCAATCTAATGGCATTGCGTTGGCGCGGGGATATGTCTAGCCAACAAGTTCATAAAAATTGAGGTGTCCGGTCTTGTATTATGCTAAGTACAATAATGCGTCTATTGTACATAAGTAAGCACATCTGCTATTAACACGTCTTCGTCATCACCCCTGGGACGAAACGGATCCCTTTTAGGGCCAAGACTACGGACGACCATGGTGCATCTTTGACTTATCAAAAATGTCTCTTGGCACGGTATACAAGTTCTGAATTTAGACAAAACCGTGTTCTCCCAAGGTCATTCCTCTCAAACTCAGATTTTAGGTGTTCAGCAGTTTCCCTTAACTCTCAAGGGTTCCAATTATGTTTATCAACATAAACCGCGACAATTGCAAATCCGGAACTTGTCATGGAAACTCGTGGGCATAGTTCATCATATCCCTTCCCAATCAAGTGGTCATTTTAGTGAGCATTTCAACCTCGTTGCAAATGCGCTCCGTGGTCTAGAGCCACTTGACTTGGGTAAATAAAGTCCACAAGAACCTTCATCATATTCCATATCTAGATCCCCATAGAGATACGTAGTGACCACATTCGTACGCTGCATGTTCAGTTATTTGGAAACTACCAAACTGACAAGGTAGTGGAGTGCAATGACATCCATTACGAGAGAATATGTCTTCTCGTAGTCGATTCCAGGGCGTTGTGAGAAACCTTGCGCCATAAGGCGAGATTACCATCTCTTTTTCTCATCACGCTATCTAACGAAGACCTATTAATGTCAATAGGTTTTATGTTAGGAGGTATTGGCATCTCAGGCCCGAAATCCTTCCTCTTCGTTAGTGAATCCAATTCAACCTGGATCGCATCTTTCTATTTAGGCCAAGTTTCTCTACGTTGGCATTCTTCAACGGAGTAAGGTTCGATGTCAATGGTCTCAGTAATTCCACGTCCTCATGTACACTAGTGTAGTTCGTAGAGATCTCTATATTCTCAGGAATTGGTTCTAACATTGAGGCGTCCCCCAACGATGTCTCTTAGACATAACCACAATCCAAAATATTCTCATGAGACGGATTTTGAGTATCAATGATCAATGGATCAAGTTGTACCAAACTCGCTCTCTTCTTAGGGCGAGAATCCATCGAACCTATGGGTCTCCTACTCTCTCTAGTGGAACCCATGGCCTATGACGCCATTATGCCACCTTTGTGGCGTCACCATACCACCATCTATGGTAGTGGTGCAGTACCCATCTTCTCTGGGTGGCACCATGTCCTCTTGTGGGGACATCAATCCTTGCAAGCATGTTTGCAGCAGGTATATGTGATCTCGTCACTTTTAGGGGATCAAGATGAGACATAGTGGGGACAGACCACGACAATTCCTGTCATTCCTGTTGAACATTGACGTTCTAATCTCCCCCTAACGACGGGAAGACTGTCTCATCAAAGTGACAATTCGCAAATCCATCGAAATAGAGATCGCCTGTCAAGGGTTCTACATAGCGGACTTATAGTTGGAGACTCATGTCCAACAAATATATATATATATATATATGCATTCGTTGCAATGACTCATGTTGATGCACTGTGGCGGCGCAATTGGCACATGAACCGCACACTCAAATATGCATAAATAAGAGATATTAGACTCGAACCCAGTCACTAGTTGTAACGCAAATAAAAGTTGAGTGGCTGCTATGAGTCGTAGACGAATTAGCATAACTGCATGCGATATTGCATAACCCAAGCGGAAATATTGGTGCGCATTACCAATGTCCGGGCTACCATCGTAGTCGTTTAATGGTGGCTTTTCCGTGAGACCAATTGGGAGTGGACATGGGAATATGATACTTGATATCAATGCCCAATGATATGCAATAGTCATTGAAAATTGTCGATGTAAACTCTCTAGCATTATCAAGTCAAATGGACTGGATGGGATGATCTGGGTAGTGAACCCGTAGCCATATGTTATGTGCTAGGAGTGTAGTATAAGCAGCATTACGAGTGGATAATGGCACAACACGTGACCAGCGTGTTTGCGTATCAACCAACACCATAAACATCTATATGGTCCGCAAGTTGGTTGATCAAATCCATAGAATTCCCTTAGATTTTTTGTAAGAATGGAATTATTTCCTCAATCTCCTTTGCATATGATGGTCTCAATCCTAAATAACAGGCTTTACAGAACGAGACATGGGCTTTATAATCAACCAATGAAGGTTTTGGTTAAGCCCCAATGTTACAATAGACTTGAGAGGTAGAGAGAGGAGTTTATGGAGTCAATGCCATGTATTTGCCGCAGGGGGTAGGCGGCGCCGGCCATGTATGGCCTGTCTTTGCACAATCATGACGCCATAAGGCGCATGTGCAGCTCCTCGAACCAATTCTTGGTTCTTTCTTTTCTTCGTTCTGAAAATGAATGTCCGTGTAAAGTCTTTAATACACGGATCATCATGTCAAAGCCTATATGTGTCAAAATCCCATAAGTCGTCTCTTATGACATGGTTGGATTCAATAACTCAAATAGTGGTTGCATACGACCCACTAGAGCGACACATAAGTTTCTCAAATACTCGTTTATGTCCGTAGTCATTAGAGGTGATGCAAAGGAAACTCTGTCCATTCTCATAATGTGTGTTTCCACATGAAACCATTGGCTCTATATAATAAAGTTCGAATTAAGGTATGTCTAAGACATTCAGTAAAAGAATTGACACTTTATTAATAGCCAATGATTACATCAAAGTTTCCAAAATCTAATCCAAAATAAAATCAAACTAAGACACATTGTAGTACTCTATCCGTTTGGTAACTCCAATCAAATATGACCAGGAAAGTAGAGAGAGATGTTGGTGGAGCGAGGCTCTCTTAAGTACCAATAAGCTCAATGTCTTTTTTAGACATCACATTTTATTGGGTCCGCCACATAAGAAAGAGTTAATACAATTGTCATTTATTGACTAAGGCATATTGCCATTACAAAAGTTCTTGGAAAATAAAAGGACTAATCTAATCAAACTGCTGCATCATTGTGCACTTAATCTTCAGCTTTGAAGTCCTCTATGGTCAGATTGACATCTCCACCATCTTCTTCTTCTTCTGCAAGGTACACTTCTTGCTCTCTTAGGTCCCTATATGCCCTGTATCTTTCAGCTAGTTCCTCGCTGGCCTTGCATTGCTTGAACCAATGCTCAATTGATCCACATCGATGACACTCATCATTGTGGTTACCTCCTTTTAATTGAGGTACACGTTGTGCACGTTGCGGGCGTTCCCTAGGAGGTTGGTGCCACCACCACGACCCATTGAGCCACCATTACAGCTAGGGATACCATGACCCCCTCTCCCACGTGTGGCATTACCCCCACGTGTATTCACACCAAACTTGCAGTTTCCTTCCTGGTTAGGGCGGTTATATAGGCCCATACATCCCTCATGTCCCCCATTCTTAGGGTACCGCTCCTTGCGCCCTCCTTACGCTCTTAGTTCCAATGGGCCTTGAATTATAATTCCTCACGAGTATGTTATCATGTTTCTCAGCTACATTATAACATTGATAAGCTGATGAAACCTCGTGATCCGTCCAACATTGATTTCAGTACGGTATTGCTTTGATACCACAATGGCTGAAATGGGGAAGGTGGAGAGAGTTTTCTCAATTAGCTCTTGCTCTGTGACAGGTTGTCCACAAAACCTCAACATGGACTGTATGCGAAGAACTTCTGAATTATATTCAGCAACAGACTTGAAATCAGCAAAGCGCAGGTTGTTCCATTGATCCTTCAAGTCAGGGATGAGGGAATCTTGGACATTGCCAAAGCGCTCTTCTAGCGCTATCCATAGCTCTCTTGCATTCTTGATCGACATATACTCCAATCTGAGTGCCTTGTCCATATGGCGTCGCATTAAGATAACTGCTTGAGCATGCTTTTGTAGGTGTTCGCACGAACACAAGAACCGGGTTAGGTGCCTGGATTATGGGTAATATTCCCTTTGAAGTGAGATGGTTCTCAACATCGGTTACCCAACTGTGGTAATCCAAGCCTGTTGAGTCAAGCATGGGAAAGTCGAGTCTAGGTTCATTCGACATCCTGAAAATAAGAAGAGAAGATATATTAGTTTCGGAGTTAAACTTCCACGAAAACTAAAACAATAAGATTTCCGAGCTATGCTACCAAGAAATCAATTTCCAAGAATCTCTTTTGGATTAGACCAAACAATGATGTTTTAATATGGTCACAATTTGATGCTTACGGATGCTCTTAGTCCAAGCATTGTGAACGTTCTTAGTTCACACGAACACTCTTAGTTCGTTTAATTACGAACACTCTTGGTTCTTACGAACACTCTTAGTTCGTTAAGCGTGAATCCCCACAATTCCGCTTTGTTAAATATCAAAATCATTTGGCAACATATATTCCAATATTTACAGGAAATAAAAGGAATTTAAATACAAGAAAGCAGCAACCTTAATTATAAAAACTTACGTGATTGTTCTTGGCTTGAAGACACGCGCGTGTTGATGCAGGCGTGTAGCTAAATTAAGATTGCTGGAATCTGGTCGGAAATTGGCAGTTGGTGGGCTGCCCTTCTCCCTTCCCTTTTTTTTCTTCCTCCCTTTTTTTTTCTTCTTTCCGGGCCCAGCCCTTTTCCCTTGCTTTTTTATTCTTTTTTTCCTTTTTTTTTTCTTTTCGCGTCTTCTTTCTTCCTTCTGCTTTCTGGTTGTTTTTTTTTTTCACTGGCAGAAGGTGTGCAGCTTTGGCAGGGCGCGGCAGCAGGTGCGCAGGGACGCAGGCAAGCAGGCAAAGGGCTGCTGGGCTTGCGGCAGGCTGGTGTGCAGGCTGCAGCACGGGCTGCGTAGGTGTTGCGGGGGCAGCAGTAGTGCGCGGGTTGCAGGCTGCAGGGAGGCCGACTGGAGGCTGGGCAGCAGGAGGCTGGGCTGCAGCTAGGGTCTTATGGGCAAGGAGAGTTGCGGCAGATTTTTGGGAGAGAGATTATTAGTTTTTTTTTTTCTTTTGGGCTAGGGTTAGAATTCTTGCTGATAACATGTTGTAGGAGAATGGAATTGTGTGTTATCATTGATAATAGGAGCCCTTTAAATAGGGAGTTACAAGGTACCCAAAAAGGTAATAGAATCTGATTACAATTGAATACCTAGAACACATTCCTATTACAACTCTAAACCCTAGTTTGTAGAGGCTCACATTATGTCGATATCCTTCAACAATCTCCAATTTATTTCAAAACTTTGACATGCAGCTCCTACATCACCTACAATCATCCTAATTCTTACCCAAATGCAACCACTCCTTCCATGCAGTGATGGTATAGTTATGTCAGGTACAGGTATATGTACTGAATGCATTTTCTGGTAACCCACATTGCCTCATTTGTAGTCATGCTTGTTAATTCATCTTAGCTAGCTAGCCTGTGTAAGATCGACTAGACGTTAAAGAAGAATATCAATTGTTCAATATCTGAAGGACCGAATTTGTTAGAGTGGCGCTGCAATGTGAACTTTTTGATCCACATCAGAGAATGATACTAGTTCTTATAAAGATCAAAATCAACTTGTCGTCATCGTCGAGCTTAGTAGTGTGAGTTTGTAACTTTGCATATCAATTTTCCACCAAAATTTCCTTCTGATGCTTGTAGAATGACAAAATTGCATTCTCATAACTAAAGAGCTCAATTAGGTTCTACGTCGACTTTGTTCTGCAAGAAAATAAAAACCAAAACTGCACTATTTTTAAATTCAATATATTGTACATACCATCAATTTAAGATTCAAATCTTATCTTACTATCTGTAAATCCATGCTTATCATGCGTTCTGTGTTAGTTAATCCTTACCAGTGGTGTATCTCCTATCATTGCAATCACCTGCCCAGTCGGCGTTGGAGAAAGCTCTCAATTCCAATGCAGTTGATCTTTATGTCAATCCTCTCCACAACACCATAATGCCTTGGTGGGATTTTGCAAAATTGTCACAGTGTTTGCATTGTAGGCTAGTTAGGCCCTGTAAAAGTCAAATATTGCACTACTAGAAAAACCCCCCATCAGACACAGATTTGGTTCACACAAATGTTCACACGGAGAAGCATCTGTGTGTAAAACACTGCAAACACACAGATTTTTGTGTGTAAAACTATGTTCACACAGTTTTCCGTGTGAAATGAAAACTAGAAGTGGGACCGCGAAAATTCACACGGATTTCCGTGTGAAATTCACACAGAAATCCGTGTGAATTATGATTACACACAGACGTCCCTGTTAAAATTTATTTATGTTTTAAAAATTATTTTATTTGTGTCAAACATTCACACAGACTTCCATATGAATTAGATTTGATACAGAAAAAAAATCCGTGTGAATTTTATTTCAAAATAAAATAAAAACAACTTAACTATTTAAAATTAATAAACATGTTTATACACAACATTAATTCTTTAAATATGTTGTTTCACACAGATATCCGTATGAAGTCTTAATTTTGATAACTCTTTGGAAATTCCAATATCCCAATTGATTAATTTCTTTCCATCAATTATTTGTATACTACTAACTACCTTCTCCCTAGACAGTTGGATCACGACATAGCTATAAATTACTTCGTCTCGCTAGATGCATCTAATGCTATATATTTTGGACTCGGAGATTCGGAGTGGACATCGGAACTCCATACTTAAGAATTTCAAAATTTATTTAAATATTTTTTTTTTATTTAAACATTTGAAACAGACCATTTCATGTCTTACTGAGGGTAAGAATGTAATATATTAAAAAAAATTGATATTTCACACAAATGTCGGTATGAATTATACTTCAAAATAAAACAAAACGCAAATTAATTACACAATTTCTATTTCTATGAATGTTTATTTATATTTGACACTATTTATTGCAGGCTTCATGTGTAAAAAATAAAACAAAAACAAATTGTGTTCATTTTTCACACAAAAAAATCCATGTGAAACTGTGAGTCCTTATCAATAACTTTCCCCGAATTCCCATTTAACTTCATTAATTCTGGTTTAGACTTAAGATGCCTTCTCGTTTATCCTCACCAAAAACCCCAAACCTCATTCACCATGATTTCTCTCTCTAAACCCTCCCAATGGCCTTCAAACACCCAATCCCTCACCCTCCTCCGACTCTTCTGCACCGATACCCCAACCGAATCTCCACCCGACCCGCAAACCCCAAGAGCCAAGCAGCTGCGTTGGGTTCGGAGCCCGGAAAAGCTGAGTCTCCCATTTTCTGAAACTTCCAAATGTTTTGGTCAATTTGATTTTCAGATGCAACTGATTTCACTTTGTATTATTTGCATGGATCTTAGATATGCAAGTAAGGGCATCTCTGTGGATGTTGAACACATCAATTTGCATTGATCTTAAGTGGATCTCTGGGCAAACGAAGAAACAGTTTTTTTTTTTGGAGATTGAGAGATTTGGGTTGTCACTTCGGCTCTGGTCAGGCATCAAATCCCCTTTGCATCTGGTGCGTGTTTCTCTCTAAATTGGTTGATTGGGTTTTAGGTGGTGTTGATTTGTTTGACTTTTGTTGAAGATAGTATTTTTGGGTTGTGGTTGAGTTTTGTAGTCTTAGATCTACAAGTAAATGCCTCTTTGTGGCTGTTGAACGCGTTGTTGGATCGATTTGCTAATCTTACTGGGATTATCTTACATGATTCATTAGATGCAAACAAAGACTCAATCTCTACATAACACAGGTTGGATCTTAAGATTATTCCTTCAAGATATATAGAATGACCATGAAGAACAACCTTTCAAGATCTGCAGAATCACCATGAAGAACAAAAAAAATAATCACAGCAGTGAATCTGTGCTGGAGGTCGTCGGACAAAAAAATAAATAAATAAAAGGAGAATAATTTGATAGACCAAAAAATAAATATGTAAATATGTGAATAATTTAATAAAATTTAATAAATATATTAACAAATTAGGTTCACACAGATTTTTCTGTGATTGGACGTAGGAGCAATAGTTGTGATTTAAGTGGGGCCCACTACATGCATCATCCGTGTGAAAATAGCATTAGCAACTCCAGCAATACGTACGGATTTTTATTCTGTCGTTGTACCGTGTGTATTAGCGTTTTCACACGGATTTCCGTATCGAATACTATGATTTCACACGGATTCTCGTCCGTGTGTGATGGGGGGTTTTTCTAGTAGTGCTGTAAACCAACTATACTCCTGTAATGTGTAACATCATTGTATATAGGCCACATCATCGCTAAGAAGCCATGGTAGTGGGTAAGCATGAAGTAGAGTGGTCATAGTCCTTGCCGGATCATGTCTCTGGTTAAAGACATCAGAATTTAGAAGCATTTCTTCTTTTTCTATGATCAGATTTAGGCATATATGTAGGGAGGCTAATTTTGTAGCAGATAGACTATCTTCTTTTAATTAAAGGATAGTGACTGTGCCATTTGGCAAAATTGTCTACCCATTTCTGTGTTTCCAGCGTTCCATTTGGATCAGCTGGGAGGAGGGTTCCTTGAGGTTTTCAATTGTAGTTTGGGTTCCTGTTTCGGTTTTTTTTTTTCCTCTTTTTATTTTTTTTTCAGTTAACCAGATAAAAAATAATATAAAAAGTTACAAAGTCAATAAACAAGCATTCTAAGAATTGGAACACAAATACAGACTGGTGCCTTTCTGGTGAATGGGAACTATAACGACTTGTTAGGAATTTACTGACTTCACTCATATCATACGAGTGATATTTCATTAGGACAATGATATGCAACTGATTCCTTAAAAGTGTTGAAGGAAATCAGCTTTGTGTGCCTAATCAAACTAGGATTAGTTTCATGTTTGTAATAGGAGAGAATGTTCTAGAATCCCTAGTCCTATTCGGAATAGTTTTCCTTGTACCATTAGAGCATGTACTTTCTAATCCCTATATATAGGGCTCTTATTCTCAATATTGAATATACAATTCTCTCATCAATCTCTCTTGAATCATATTTACTTAAACACGTTATCAGCACGAGCCCTAACCCTAGCCCTAAAAATCAAAACCTAAAAACTGAAGAAAAAAAAATGCACGGATAGCCTCGCTGTTAGCCTCGCCAACGCAAGCTCCTAGCCCGCGCTAGCCTCACTCGTTGTCGCCCCCCTCGTGCCCTTTGCGCCTGCTGCCGTGCAACCCAGCGCTCTCCCTCGCCTAGCTCACTAGCCTCGCTAGCATCTGCTCCCAGCTGCCCCGAGCTACGCTCTCCTACTCCCGCTGCAGCCTTGCTCTGTACGCTGCCACAGCAGCTCTTGCGCACCCCTGTGCCTGCTGCCCCGCAGCTCCAGCGAGCCCGTGCACCATTTTCCTTTGCAACACTGACAGGACCCGCCCTGGATTTCACCTTGAAATCCAAAGTGGCCTTACGGGGCCTACCTTAGAAGAAATTCTACCAAAAATTTGGCGGAACTTCCTCTAAAGTGGACTACCCAAATTCTTGTTGAAAGACATATACACTTCTAAAATAATCCACCCTTATTCTTCTTGAGCCACCCTGCTCCCTAAATTACAACATCTCCCATTTCAAAAAACAATTCTGAACTTAAGAATATTAATCTCATGGGTTATCAGAGCAATCTAATGCACAGGACGTACAAGATGATAGAATACAAGATAAATGACCGATACTTTATATTGCGGAAGCTATGACAGCTATGCCTCACCCCATGTACGCTCGACCTCAAGCTAAACTGGCCTGCAAACTGGGCATTTGAAACCGAAGGGCCCAGGGGAAAAACATTTGAAAAACTGTTAGAGTGAGTGGACGAAAAATAAATAATTTCAAATGAACAAGTGAAACTTAATGCTTTCCCAAGTTATTCTCTAAAACCTCGCATGCAGTAAAAAAATTTAGAAACCCTCTTAATCATCATCTTTATCGAAATCTCAATCATGTAATGTCGATCATCTCGAAAGCTCTTTAAAATCTCAAATCCCTCAAATACACAATGATATTTCAAATATCTCGTTAAATTACTCATATCTCAAAATAGACCATGACTAAAGGGTACTGCCGATTAGTCATCTCATGTCACATGGAGGGGTCTGCCGACCAGTGACGCATCGGAGGGGACTGTCGACCGGACGAGGAGGTGATGGTTAGAGGGGACTGCCGACTAACCATTGGTAGCTAGAGGGGACTGCAGACCAACTACCTCATGTCATCTGGAGGGGCACTACTAAAAAGAATTGCTTTTGCGACGGCAAATTGGGCTTTTGCAACGGAAAAAACTTTTCGCGACGGAAAATTGAGCCTTTTGCGACGGAAATGTTGGCGTTGCAATAGGTAGCGTCACAAAATCCATTTGCGATGGTAAAATGCCGTCGCAAAAAGTATTTGCCTCGGAAAACTGTTGTCGTCGCAATGGCAAAACTATTTGCGATGGATACTGTACCGTCGCAAAAAGATATTTCATTTTAAAAAAAAATTGGGGTGAATTTGTTGCGACGGATACTTTGCCGTCGCAAAAGAATATTTCATTTATAAAAAAAAAAAAAAAATGGTGCGAATTGCACACCAAAGTTAGTACCATCTGCAGCAAATATCATAAATTGAAAAATATTATGAAACCCATCATCTATAACCAACCAACAATCACAATTCTAAGACCAACCAAAGGTTGTTAAAAAACAAAGATCAGCCAAAGCTTTCTCAACTTTCTTTCAACTTCTAGCTCATCTTGCTTCATCAAGTCATCCATTTCTTGCCTATACAATTGCTTTTCATACACCAACTCTTTTAATTGACAACACAATTGACAACACCTCAAATGCGACCTAATCTGCATACAAAAAATCCAATTGATAAAATGAAAACAGAAAGCTAAATGACTATATATTATTAGTAAAGTTTGTCTAATCCTATGTATTACAAAGCTTACCAAAAAAATTCTAAAAATTGCAATTGCAAATTTTCAAAGCAATTGCAATTGTTTTTAGTAGTGATTACAGATTTTCCTAGATTAAAACAATGATAAAAACTTAGCTTATATAAAGCTAATAGTAACTAGAGTCCTAAATCGTGCAAAATCAGCCTAGTCTTTAGCTTGGAGCAAAGTCATAATTTCCCTAAATCAAGATTTACGACCAGGCTGGTCCAATTCCTAAAAAAATGAGAAGGGAGAATCCCCTTACTGTGTAGTTCTTCATTCTTTGAAAGATTGCACGGCTTGTCAGAACAGCACTAATAATAACACTCAATCCAGGCTGTGTCAGTACTATATCAGACGCACTACGAGCAGCATCTGTGGCATCTACCACATCAATTCCTATGTCTGCTTTCTTCAAGGCAGGTGCATCATTAACTCCATCACCGGTCATTCCAACTATGTGCTTCTTAATTTGTAATCGCTGAACAATCTCATATTTATGCTCTGAAATGAAGCATCTAGTCAAATAGAAGCAATGCAAAGTACGTTAGCAAACTGTAACGCAAGTTCATAACCAACATTACCTGGAAAGATACCAGCAAAACCGTCAGCATTCTCAATGAGTTCATCAATTTGTAGACTTGCATCTAATCCATTCTTATTTTCACCAAGCAATGAAGATGATGGATACATGTTTGATCCCATCCCAAGTCGTCTCCCTGTCTCTTTAGCAATTGCTAGTTGATCGCCTTGGGAAAGTAAAGCAAATAGAGTAGTAAAAAAAAAGTACTGAAAACTAATTAGAGTTAGATTTTGATGCGGCTGGAGTGGAATCAGTAAGAATCTAAAAAGTTGCATCAAAAGTCTAGTCAAGTGAATTAGTTTATTACACTGAGCAGTCTCCATTGAATTGAAAACAGAAAATTAAGGTCACTTTTTAATACCTGTAATCATCTTAACACTCACACCAAGATCTAGAGCTCTTCTAATAGTTTCAGCACTGTCGTGACGTGGTGGATCAAACAAAGGTAGAAGACCAACAAACTCCCAAGGTCCACCAGGACTGTCTTTGGTTCCAGCAGGTACTTCAGGTAAATTACAGAAATCATTATCCATTAGCATCAGAGGAAGAGAAATCTATTATCAGGGACATGATTAAATCTTGGTTACCTGTCGTGCAACAGCAAGGGATCGAAGACCACGTTCTGCAAATTTGTCAATTACTGTGTGTGCCCTCTTTTCAATATCTGATTTGTTCCATGCCAAATTGAGTATCTACAAAATTAAAAATAGAAGGGTTTGGAAGGTTAGATCATTTTCCATGTGAGATATGATTTCAATATTTTGAATTGATATATTAAGTACCTGCTCTGGTGCACCTTTGCTCACTCTGTGCATTTTACCAGCTTTGTCTAGGTATGTAAGTGCCGTCCTCTTACCAGTTGGATTGAAAGGAAGGAAGTGAACTTCTGTAATTCCGGCTCGTGCCTTACAATTGAGCAAGAAGAAAAACTCAGCTCAATGAAACCTTTAATAAAGAAATCACTACATTGAATCACATATTCTTGTCCAGTTTCTCTAAAAAAATCATTTTTTACAAGCCTGTAAGAATTGCATTAACATTTTCAGTTATAAGGTCTACTACCTCCTTAGAATCAGCCAGCATTGCAACAATTGCTGCATCAATGGCATCTTGATTTTCCAACCTTGAAGCTCTTGCAGCCATCAATGCAACCGAGTCTTTTTCAACATCTTTAGCAAACACCTGCAAATGGAAGCGGAAGTCAAATGTCAAATAAATCCGATATGAAATTTACATATGAAGAACATACAATAAGGTTATATTGTAGCTGAAAATTAGAGGCTCAAATCAGAGATATCACTGGTTCAACATTACTATCTGTGGCGACACTCTGCTCGGATATATCAAACTAATACTACCTTTTACGAATAAAAGAGCTTAACAGAAATAGTTGCTAGGTTCAAAATCTAAGCCTGAATGAAACTACCAAGGTAGTTGCAGACTCCAAAATGGGAATCATGTAGCAAGTATCACTAAACTATACTACTTTTTAGATCATACAGAAAACTTCTACTGCATAAAACACATAATCACATATGTAATCGACACATAAACTAAGTAAAACATGGAACTGCATAGACACGATGAACTCATAATGATTCAAAGGTGGGTCCAACCCATTACTTGAAATACAATTAAACTACAAATCCATCACCAATCTCATCGAAATTCTCTGCTATGGGACTATCACAAACTTCCCAAATTGATTAAACATTAAAGATTACCAAGTCTATCTCTCTCGAATTAAAATCTTTTAAAACCGCAAAAGCCCAATCCCAAAGCAAACGCAGCAGCAGCAGTGCTTGGAATTATCAAAAGGGACCGACACAAGCTCTCTGTCCTCAACTCCCAATTTGTAAGGAGTAAGGAAATGAAAATATATAGCAATTCTAGCTCAACAACGTACATCAATTCCGACATCCAAATCAATAAACCCAGTCATGAAATTGATCACACTTCTTAGCAGATCTAGCTACCAAGACACCAAATCCTTAATCAATCCGTAAAATATCACAACCCATAAACAAATTACTCTAGAAATTACCGAGAATGCAGAGAATCTCGACAGTGCTTCCTCCGTTGCCGGAAACGTGAAGCAAGTGGGGGAGCGAGTGGTGAAATTCTTGAGCTCCTCAACGACGCCGTTGCAGGCGGTCCCGCCGGACAAGAAGAGGAGGAAGGCTGGGCGGCGGGGATAGGGCTGCGAGTGGAGAAGGAGTAGTGGCAATGGTTTGGGTTTTGGGAGCAGAGGGGATTTAGAGAGAGAGAGAGAGAGAGAGAGAGAGATAGAGAGAGGGGGGGGGGGGGGGGGGGGGGAAGAGTGAGCAGAATTTGACCGGCCTTCAATCTCTTTCTTTTTCATTCGAGAGGGAAGTTTAATATTTGGCCAAAAATTTTGGCGCTTTTAGCATAATCACAGCATAGAAGGAGAGCAAGCCTTTAATTGAAAATAATATTGCAAGTTTTTGGTCTAGCGTCAAGACTACCGTTGACCAATTTGATCCGATTCAAAAATACGGTTAAATTGATTAAATTTTTTACCACATTCATAATTTATTGTAATAATCTCATCCAATAGTCGGTTTTCCTATTTTCTATGAATTGATAGAGATTACCCTTTTGAGTGTCTGATATATAAATATAGGTTCATAAAAGTAACTAAGTTTAACCTAGTTAATCGAATTCGAAACTAGAATCAAATTGGCTGGATTTTTTACAACCACCATAAAACATTACAATCTCTCTATCGAGCGGTTAGTTTGTCCAAATTTATTTTCCACTTCATGGTTACCTTAGAATGAACCTTAACAATTTAAATGCAATGTATAAATCATGCAACTTTAAGGGGCAAATTAGTATAGGCCAATGTCTTTGTAATTAAAATTGAAATTTTTATCTTATGTCCACGCACATCCATCAATGGAATATTTACAAACATGATGTGAAGAAATAAGCATGTTTCAGGGTCGTTATGTCATCGGTCAACCAAGAAGACATATAAGTGACTATAGTTGACCAATTCGATCAGATTCAAAAATATGGTGAAATTGGCTCAATTTTTTACCACACTCATAATTTGTTGTAATGATCTCATCCAACGGTCAGTTTTCTCATTTTCTTTGAATTGATAGAGGTTGCCATTTGGAGTGTATAATATATAAATATAGGTTTATAAAAATAACTAAGTTTGACCTAGTTGATCGAGTTAGAAACGAGAACCAAATTGGCTGGATTTTTTACAACCACCATAAAACATTACAATCTCTCCATCGAGCGGTTGGTTTTTGCAAATTCATTTTCCACTTCATAGTTCCTTTAGAATGAGCCTCAACAATTTAAATACAATGTTTAGGTCATACAACTTTAGAAGGCAAATTAGTATAGGCCAATGTCTTTGTAATTAAAATTGAAATTTTTTTTCTTATGTCCACGCAAATCTATTGATAGAATATTTACAAACATGATGTGAAAAAATAAGCACGTTTCGCGGTCGTCATGCCATCAGTCAACTAAGAACACATACAAGTGAATACAGTTGACCAATTCGATCGGATTCGAAAATATGGTAAAATTGGCTATATTTTTTACCACAGTCATAATTTATTGTAATAATCTCATCCAACGGTCGGTTTTCCTATTTTCTTTGAATTGATAGATGTTGCCCTTTGGAGTGTATGATATATAAATATAGGTTTATAAAAATAACTAAGTTTGACCTAGTTGATCGAGTTAGAAACGATAACCAAATTGGCTGGATTTTTTACAACCACCATAAAACATTACAATCTCTCCATTGAGCGGTTGATTTTTGCAAATTCATTTTCCACTTCATAGTTCCTTTAGAATGAGCCTCAACAATTTAAATATACAACTTTAGGTGGCAAATTGGTATATGCCAATGTCTTTATAATTAAAATCGAAATTTTTATCTTATGTCCACGCACATCTATTGATAGAATATTTACAAATGTGATGTGAAAAAATAAGCACGTTTCGCGATCGTCACTCCATCGGTCAACTAAGAAGACATACAAGTGACTACAGTTGACCAATTCGATCGGATTCGAAAATATGGTGAAATTGGCTACATTTTTTACCACACTCATAATTTATTGTAATAATCTCATCCAACGGTCGGTTTTCCTATTTTCCTTGAATTGATAGATGTTGCCCTTTGGAGTGTATGATATATAAATATATGTTTATAAAAATAATTAAGTTTGACCTAGTTGATCGAGTTCGAAACGAGAACCAAATTGGTTGGATTTTTTACAATCACCATACAACATTACAATCTCTCCATCAAGCGGTTGATTTCTCCAAATTTATTTTCTACTTCATGGTTGCTTTAGAATGAACACCAACAATTTAAATGCAATGTATAAGTCAAACAACTTTAGGAGGCAAATTGGTATAAGTCAATGTCTTTATAATTAAAATCGAAAATTTTATTTTATGTCCACGCACACTCATACCAATATTAAAAAAGAGTAATATAGTGACATTATTGTGTTGCCCTTTCCGTTGTTCTTTTTTTTTTTTTTGTAAAGTACATATACATATAAGTTTTGAGACGGCAACGGGTGAAAGCGTCGCAATTGAGCACAAAATTTCTACGGCAAAGATTTTCCGTCGCAAATGATAAGACTTAATCGCGACGGAACAATTTCCGTGGCAATAGGTATCAATTGCGACGACAACTGTTGTCGAAGTAACAAAGCGAAGCAATTGCAATTTTTTTTAGTAGTGGGGACTGCCGACTAGATGATGCATCAGAGGGGACTGTCGACCGAAATATTCTGGAGGGGACTGCCGACCAGAATATTGTCTGGAGGGGACTGCCAACCAGACTTACCTGGAGGGGACTGCCTCCCAGGTAATGCATGCATGCGTTGACTTAGTTACCTCCTCAATAAACTGGAATCAACCTCTTTCAAATAATTGCTTTCGGAAAGAAACTCGATATTAATTCACTAAATCCTCAATAATTCATCGAAAGCATAACTCAGGAATATCTCAATAACTCAAACCTCAATATCTCAATAAATCCTCGAAAGCATAATTCCAATACTCGATAAATCAATAAATGCTTTCGGAAAGAAATCTCAATATAACTTCAAAGCTGATAAGTGCGGAATTCAAAACTCAAAAAGGCTCGAGAATTCAATCATGCTCAAATATTTAATAGAACATTCATGGCCGTGTATCCTCATATAAATCGATATTCGAAATCAATAATTCTCATAATGTTTTCTTAATCCATCACTTCCCGAAATCATTTCCCAACTCAATATCTCATAAATAACTATCTCGAAAATCTACTAAAAGCCCTCGGGAAGGAATTTCAGTACTAACCTCGTAATTCATAAATAAATCTCAATAATTCAAAACTCAATAAACCATAAAACTCAATAATTCAAATCATAAATTAAATCTCAATTGGAAAATAATAATAATATTGCATGCACAATTTATGTAAAATAAATGTCCACTTACAGTACTATTAAGGCGACCACGCAACCGGTTTTCTACGTCGAACAATAGCTCGGCATGTCGCCCTGTACACAATTATAATTCGTGAATAACAATCCGGAAATTAAATACGATTCTCATATCAAATCCTCATAAATCAACATTTCCATTTCTTATCCGATTTAACCAAAACTTCATCATTTGCACCAATTCTTTAATTGAAAGTTTCTAGGGAAAAACTGAGAGAAATCCGATGGAGAGATTCTGGTAAATCGATAATCGAAATTCTAAATTTTCAGAAATTCATAACCGATTCAAAACTCCTCCAATCTTCACCAAACTTCATATATAACCTCTACAACAATTATAGGATTTTATAGGTTGAAAATTGAAATCAGAAAGTAGCCCTACGCGCCTCCACATGCTTTTCATGTGGAAACACATTGTGAGAATGGACGAGAGTTCCTTTGCATCACCTCTAATGACTACAACATAAAAGAGTCTTAGAGAAACTTATGTGTCGATCTAGTAGGTTGTATGCAACCACTATTCGAATCATTGAATCCAATCATGTTATGAGAAATGATTTATGGGATTCTGACACATATAGGTTTTGGCATGACCTTTTGGGACACCCAGGATATGATCTGTATATTAAAGACTTCACACGGACATCCATTTTTCATAACAACAAGAAGTAAAAATCAGATTTTGGATTCCAAAAGAGCCACTGCTCCTCACGGCGCCGTTCACCCCCAAAACCGGTCTTCACTGGCCTGCGCCGCCGTCCCCCTGCGGCCCAAGGGTGGCTTTGACTCCACCAATGCTCTTTTGTCTCCAAATTTTACTTCTAAAGTCAATTGTGACTTCGTGGCTCAACCAAAATCCTCCTTGGTTGTTTCTAAAGCCCATCATTAGTTCTGCAAAGCCTGCTCTTTAGCAAAATTAGGATCGAGACCATCATATGCAAAGGATACTAACGAAAATATACCATTCTTGCAAAGAATCCAAGGTGATATTTGTGGACCTATTCAACCACCATGCGGACCATTTATATATTTTATGGTATTGATTGATGCATCGACACGATGGTCACATGTCATGCTATTGTCTACAAGGAATGCTGCATTTGCTAAACTCCTAGCACAAATTATTAAGTTAAGGGCTCACCACCCTGATCATCCTATTAAGTCTATAAGGTTAGACAATGCTGGGGAGTTTACATCAAAAACTTTTGATGATTATTGCATGTCCATTGAGATTGATGTTGAACATCATGTTCCTCATGTTCACACCCAAAATGGTCGCGTAGAAGCTACCATTAAACGACTACAATGGTTGCTAGAGCATTGGTGATGCGCACCAATCTCCCTATTTCTGCTTAGGGCTATGCAATATGCATTCAGCTGTGCTTATTCGTCTGAGGCCCACTACCACTTAGCCCTTCTCTGCGTCCCAGATGGTAACTGGGTATGAGCCTGATGTCTCACACTTACGCATATTTCGGTGCGTAGTTTATGTGCCCATTGCGCCTCCACAGTGCACCAAAATGGGCCCTCAACGATGATTAGGCGTTTATGTTGGATATGATTCTCCAACCATTGTCCGCTACATAGAACCCTTGACAGGCGATCTCTTTACCACTAGATTTGCGGATTGTCACTTTGATGAGATAGTCTTCCCGTCATTAGGGGGAGATAGGTACATAAATGTTCAACATGAATGACAGGAATTGTTGTGGTCTTTCCCCACTCTGTCTCATCTTGATCCCCGAACCGCACAGTTCGAAATTGAAGTGAAGAGAATTATATATCTTCATAACGTAACAGAATCAATGCCTGATGCATTTTCTGATATCGCTAAAGTGACGAGATCACACATACCTGCTGCAAACTTGCCTACAAGGATTGATGTCCCTAAAACTAGAGGACATGACTCCAACTCAAGAGTACATGAGCATGGCGCCAACGTCCCCTCTCACAGTGATGGTGACATTGTGGTTAGGCCCACGGCTCCTGCCAGGAAGCCCAGGAGGCCCATAGGTTTGATGGAATCTCGCCCAAGAAAGAAAGCGAGTTTGGCACAAAATAATCCATTAATCATCGATGTGAATAATTCATCTCATGATAATATTCCGGATTATGGTTATGTCCAAGAGACATCTATCATTGGGGGACGCTCCAATGTCAGAACCAATTCCAGAGAATAGAGAGATCTTCATGAATTACACTAGTGTACATGAGATGATAGATAGAAATTTTATGGCTATTGATGATGCATTTGCATATCATATTGCGAAAGGAATTATAGAATATGATGATATCGAACCTCGCTCTGTCAAAGAATTTCAATGAAGAGCGGATTAACCTATATGGAAAGATGCGATCCAGGCTGAATTAAATTCACTAGCAAAGAGACAGGTATTTGGGCCTATAACGCAGACACCCCCAAATATAAAGCCTGTTGGCCATAAATGGGTCTTTGTTAGAAAGCGTAATGAGAAAAATGAGGTGGTTAGTTATAAAGCCCACCTTGTGGCGTAAGGTTTCTCACAACGCCCTGGAATCAACTATGAGGAGACATATTCTCCCGTAATGGACGTTATAACGTTCCGCTAGCTTGTCAGTTTGGTAGTTTCTGAAAAACTTGACATGCAACTTATGGATGTAGTTACAGCATATCTCTATGGGGATCTAGATTCAGATATATATATATATATATATATGTGAAGGTTCCAGATGGACTTCAAATACCCAAGTCAAGTGGCTCTAAACCACGGAGCGTGTTTTCAATAAGATTAAAACGCTCACTATATGGATTGAAAAAAATTCGGACGGATGTGGTACAACCGTCTAAGTGACTACTTGATTGGGAAGGGATATACTAACAATGAAATATGCCCATGCATGTTCATTAAAAGAACAAGTTCCGGATTTGTAATTGTAGCAGTTTATGTCGATGACATGAACCTAATTGGAACTCTACATGAGTTAAAGGAAATTGCTAAATACTTGAAATCCGAATTTGAGATGAAAGATCTTGGGAAAATACAGTTTTGTCTCAGTTTAGAACTCGAGCCTGCGAGTACTCCCATGATCAGGCGTAGTCTTGAGCCCGGAAAAGATCCGTTTCATCCAAAGGATGAGGACTAAGAACCATTAGAGGTCAAAGTGCTCTATCTAAGTGCAATAGGTGCATTATTGTACTTAGCTCAATGCACAAGACTAGAAGTCTCATTCGCAGTGAACTTGTTAGCTTGACATAGCTCTGCGCCAACACGCCGCCATTGGATTGGTGTAAAGACAATCTTTCGATACCTAAGGGGTACGATAGATATGGGCCTATTCTATCCCTATAGAGAGAAAAGGAATGACGGAATTTTGGGATCGGACCCCAAGAGGCAAAACACCACCGTCCAAAACTTTGCCGCCTTCCATGGTGGCCGGCGTCCCCCTCCTTCCCTCCATCAAAACGACAATGATGTTTTGATGGGTTTTGCTGATGTAGGGTACCTCTCTGACCCTCACAAAGGTCGCTCCCAAACTGGTTATGTCTTTACCATGGGAAGCACTGCGATATCTTAAAGGTCTACAAAACAGACCCTTGTTGCTACTTCCTCAAATCATGCAGAGATTATTGCTCTACATGAAGCCGTGCATGCATGCATATGGCTACGATCTATAATTAGACATATTCGAGGAAGTTGTGGTTTGAAGTCTACCACGGATAAACCGACATGCATTTATGAGGATAATGCAGCTTGTATTGAGCAAATGAAGTTAGGTTTCATCAAAGGCGACAACACCAAACATATATCTCCTAAATTCTTTTAGCAACAACAATCACTTTTAAAGATTGAAGTAAATCAAATCCGATAAGAGGATAATGTAACAGACTTATTCACTAAGTCGTTACGTAAATCCACCTTCGAGAAACATGTGAAGAGCATCGGATTAAGAAAGTTATCCGAACTCCCATGATTATAGCAACCAGGGGGAGATATCGACATCAGGGGGAGTTATGATGTCTACATGTTCGGTCTCGAAGAATTAAGGACGTGTTGTACTCTTTTCTCCTCCTCGAATTTATTTTTATCCCACAGGGTTTTTCACTCGAGCAAGGTTTTTAACGAGGCAACGGATGAAGCGTCACCATCAAGTTTGTGCGGCACAAGGGGGAGTGTTGAAGGAAATCAACTTTGTGTGCCTAATCAAACTAGGATGAGTTTCATGTTTGTAATAGGAGAGAATGTTCTAGAATCCCTAGTCCTATTCGGAATAGTTTTCCTTGTACCATTAGAGCATGTACTTTGTAATCCCTATATATAGGGCTCCTATTCTCAATATTGAATATACAGTTCTCTCATCAATCTCTCTTGAATCATATTTACTTAAACAAAAAGGTATTTTTCTTTGTCGAGGATTATTTCGATTTCGTGTCAGATCTCAATAGTATGAATAAGGTATTGAAGAAAACTAGAATGAAAAGTTTTGTCGCCACCATGTTTGTTGAAGCTCAATTCCCAAGTCTACCAACCGGTCTATTCTATAGGGGATTCAATCTTGTGAAATAGGGATGAAAACGTGATATTCAAAACATAGAGCTCCTATAGAGATCAAACCGCTTTCATAGCCGGTTGAGTAGCAATGATAAATGGAGTTTTTTGAGCCAAATTGTTTCTGAAATCTCTTCTAAGCAGACAATAAGACTTGAGCTGTGTTCTCTGGAACTTTACAATTCCATCATGCCAGAGAAATAATATTTTCCTTATCGGCTCCAATGTGTGATATGGTGTACAAAGATCTGATTGCTGTCAACAGCAAATTTCGTCTCATAATCTTCCTCTATATAAGCAAAGTACAAGTACTGAGATAAAAACAATATTTCACCCAGGCCGCTGACATGGTCCACAAATTAATAGGCAATCCTAGCCAGAAAGGGAACAATCTTGTTGTACCTTCATACGAAATCACTCTTGATCATAGATCAGAATTCTCAACATAAGCTGAATGCCTCTCCACAAGAAGCTCAATAAGGGCGCTCTCCACATCATCAACACCCAGAGACTTGTTTCGGCGAACTGAAATCTTTTCATTGCTGGTGACAACTACGACCTCTTCGTCTCGGCTCAAAATTTCATTGGCTACTACCATATGCATCTTGTACTTCCTAAGAGACATATCAGCCTTCTGTAACAGGATCTTTGAATCTGTTTCTAGCTGTTCAGACATGTCAAAGGTTTTTAGTCACCAAGAAATAATACTGCATCACGTTAAGACAATTAAGAATGGCAATTAACCCTCAAACTCTTGTGGAAAACAAAAATTAAACACTAATACATTAAAGAAAGTAAAGGAGTCTGACATTTTGTAGTAGATATACAATTGCATCATAATTCATAACAAGTGGAGTGAGACATATAGGTCCACTAATTTCTTTGAGACACAAACCATAATGGAAAACTATTTCCTGTCTAAACCTACCCAACTTTTCCTATTTCCCCAACTGAGAATACAACAAATGGAAGTCTGAAATACTGAGGTAAGAACTCTAATAAATGATACTCCCCCTACAAAGTATTGAAGTCATCATCAGGTTATTCAGCGACACTCAAAACTCTTCTGGATACTAGTAAGGAAAATAATTTTTCATCCACTTACAGTAATCAGAACTCGTTGAAAGATAAAACTCTGATGGATAGAATTAGTGACTAGAAGAAAAGCAGAAGCTTTGTGTCTAACCTTGAATGATATGCAGAAGGCCATGGGGGCCCAGTCTTTCCTCAGCACTAAGAGCATCTTTGGCACCTGAACAAGTTGCATATCCAATGGACCAGACCCTGACTGAATTTTGTGAGCTGCCTGCATAAGCATTGTTTTTTGTCTTAAAGAAAATGAGAAGGACACATGAAATAATATGCTATTCAAATGGCATCATTACATATCACTGATATCACTCTATAAAGACATTCTATGAAACTTCCAAGGATTACATATTTTGCCGCTGCAAACTATTTAAGGAATACTGAGGTCAAAGGGATGGGTTATGTGATCTACCTCTTGAGGTGTATAATGCAGCCATGAAACACATTGAAAAGCACATAAACAAAAAGCAGTTGGTAATCATTACCATGCTCTTCCAAGGGACGTAAAAGTCAGATACTGCTGCTGCAAGATATAGCATGGCATGTGGTCCAATACTTCGCATTGCAAATGCAACCATCTGCAACATCTGCTCATATGCAAAGACCAATTAGTCAAGCCAGAAGATATCTAAAACTACCAGCCACTTAACATAATGTAAAGTAATGCAGGCAGCTTTGAGGTAGCCTCTAAAGCTAACCTGGAGATACTCAAATATTGTTGTAAAGGGAAGTTTCAGCAATAGGCCATCTGCTACTGCCTACAATAAAATAAATAAATAACCATTTAGGATTCGTTCTCACATCGTGCTACTATTCTGCTATTGCATTATATGCCAAGAGGAGAAAAAAGTCAATATATGGACAACTATGTAAAGAAATTACTCAATGCAAGAAAAGTAAAAGGGGTCCATACAGCATGAGTCTTAGTGATAGCACTCCTCACTGCTTGTGAATGGGACTGGTGTACTGTGAATATGAAACAAGGTTCTGTCATCTAAGCAGGAACTGTTTTTACATATTCATGACATGTAGTTATAATTCATATCACAGGATAATCATCACAGGGTTATATAGTATTACTAGTCAGATTGACTTTGACATCACAAGAAAGCGGCAAGAAAAGAAAAGACTCTTCCTGTGTCCCAAAAACTAGATCAGTAACTAAAACAATAACCCAGATAGTCAAGCATTGTAAGGCTAACTGAATAGTTTAACTCAACCTTTAGGATCATAACACTCCACCGTCCTTCCAAAAACTGACATCCTCATCCATATACCAGTATTTATGACTTAGCACTATGCATAACATATACCGGTGCATACAAATTAAATCTCTAGTGAGCTACTCAAGGAAATTGAACCTGGATGTGGTGGAACCAATTGTTAATAAATACAGTTATCCTGAAAAGTGTTGAGTTGTCAATGAGTGAAAAGCTTCATTACTTCAGGAAATTGTTTCTGTTAATTAGGCCATGAAAATTAAATTTCTGAGTGGTGTAATTGTGTACCCATTTGCACAAAGGTCTCATTTTATTATGGCATGGTTGGTCTTTCTCAAGTTAGAGGTTTTCTGCAATTATATACTATAAGTGCTATGTCACAAAACCATGTATCATTTTGTCATATCCAAACTTGAAGAGCTGGAAACATAAATTAGCGTTTGACTAATAATGTGTATTTCTATCCCAAGTATAAGAAGAGAACATATATAACCATAGCATTACAGTAAATACAGACCTTGAATGTTTGACTCGTCCACAATTTCCAGACATTTAAGTAACGGATCATCGGGAAGAGATCTGCAATATGGTTGGCAAGAGCCCCTGCATAACATTTGCACATAACAAATTATAAAAATACGATTTGTTTTATACCATTTAAAATTGTTGAAACGAATAGATCATATATAAGGTGATATAAATCATTATTACCTCCGATAAAGAAAGATAACAGCATAGCCTGCCTTCAAAAAGTACCTGTAATATTATCAGACAACTCTTATCAATATCATATATATTAAATATGGCCTATTCAGTGATTTTAAGGTGGTATACTCTGTGGAAGCTGCTCCTCTGTGACCTGAGCTGAAGTTGTCAATGTAGTGAACACATTGTTGCTCCAGAGGAACTGTGGTACCACCAGAGGTTACACAAACCACCCTCTTAGCTCCTCCATTTCCTACAATATATGTTAATCATAAACCAATAGAACCTTATTTTCAAAACCTGGAAAACGAAGGGAAAGGGAACTAAAGTTTAATAGAATTGGAAAACATTAAAATAGTGAAAAAAAAGTGTACGTGCCAGAAGGCTGCGAATTCTTTTTAACAAATGCCTCAAGTTTTTCACTGACATCATCTTTGTTCTTTATAGGAGGAGCTGAGTCAAAAAAGGATTTGATTTCTGCATCCAGCACTTCTTTAGGAATTTCCAACCCATTTGTTAGAGCCATTTTGAAATTTGCCTGCAGCCAAAAGAATTACTCACTAAAATTTCCAACTTTATACACTTTCACTAGTGCAGAAGCTATAATTATAATTGAATAAACTTAACCATCTCTATGTAGGAGTACAACGATTGAAAATCATATTCATTTAGATGAATAAGCAAAGTGAACCCTAATATATGTCGAAGAAAAGAGCCCACTTACAGCCTTGCAAAATACTCATCAACATAACTTGGATCAAAGCCAACGTAATCACACCCATATATGTCGGAAGACCTTATCCGCTAGCGAAATTTGAGGAACCCAGAATTTCATTGAAACTATTTATATACCGTTTTTCCCAGTGAGCAAAGTGATTGCTTACCAGTCACCACAGATAGTCATTCATTTGGATCTATCACAAACTACTGATCAATTTTCTCACACGAACACTTCAAGGAAGTCCCAAGTATATATGGCATCATACTTTGCGTTCTGGGTGGAGACTCACCAATAGTCCCCGCAAGAACATATGCCATCCTTAAAATGGTGGAAACGATTAGTATCCCTGACAACAATTTCACGTTCAGCTATTTTAGAGATTAGCTTAGCAGCAATATGGCAATCACTACAAACACGAAGATTTTTGGTAATTCTGATCACTGCCCCTCGCTCAGTATTCAGAATGGCAAACACAATTGCCAGCTTCTCACTGTGAACTGCAAGATGGCATTCCTTCTCCTCCTCCTCCACGTCATGAAGAGCAGAATCGGTCTCAGGGACATAACCTAACTCCTTCATTTTCCCTACCAATATATCTAATTCTTCATATATCACTTTAGACTGAGGATGTGATCTGTCACCAGCAAGAAAAGTGTGAACCTGGTCTTTGAGTTCAACATTGCTGACACCCGGTATTTTCTTGATTCCTCTACTCTTCATCACTGACCGGACTGCGGTGACATCTTTCCATTTACCAGCTTTTGCATAGATGTTTGATAACAAAACATAATAACCCGATTCCTCTGGAGCCAATTGAAAAAGGCGATCAGCGGCTAAAAGTCCTACACTCATGTTAGAGTATACCCGGCAAGCACTAAGTAGAGCACCCCATACTCTTTCATTAGGCTCCAGTGCCATCTGTTTGACAAAACTATAAGCCTCATCCACTCTTCCAGCACGCCCCAACAGATCTACAAAACAAGCACAGTGCTCTATCCTAGGATCAATCCCGTACTCCTCAGTCATCAATTTAAAGTAATATTGTCCTTCTTCCAACAAGCCGGCATGGCTGCAAGCCGCAAGAACTGATACAAATGCAATTGAATCAGGAACCACACCTGAGTCACGCATTTTCACAAAAAGTGCCACAGCGTCATGACCTTGTCCACTCCTACCATATGCAGACATCATGGAAGTCCATGAGACAACATCCTGAAATGTCAACGCATCAAAGACTTCTCTTGCATCTTGTAAACATCCACACTTAGCATACATGTCAATCAATGCATTCTCCAATAACAAATTTGGCCCAAGTCTCTTTCTCTCAACATATTCATGAATCCGCTTCCCTAGCAACAGAGCAGAAAGATCCCCACAAGCGGGAAGAACACTTGCAATTGTGACTGCATCAGGTTCTATTCCACTCTCCTCCATCTGTAAGAAAAGGTCAACTGCTTCACCAGGCATCGAATTATTCACATACACTGCTATCATCACATTCCACGAAACCAAACTCTGTTTATCCAATTTCATAAACATTTCCTTAACATACGAAACATTCTCAGATGAAGTGTTGGTCACAGCTGGGAATAGGCTAGCCATGGTACCAGCATCTGGTTTAAGCCCCAATGTCTTCATTTTCCTACAAACATCTAGTGCATCATTGAACCGTTCATTTTGTGCATACCCAGCCACCATGGAATTACACGAAACCACATCTCTACATGGCATCTCATCGAAAATGCGGCGAGCCTCCACTAAACAACCGCATTTCCCATACATGGCAATCAGACCATTCCCAATAAACAAATTCCGATCAAGCCCAACTTTCACAACAGCAACATGAATTTGCAATCCCACCCACAAATTATCCGACCCAGAACAAGCCTTGAGGACACAAGGGTACGTATAGTTATCAGGATCAAACCCAATGGCAGACATTGTTTTGTACAAAACAAGAGCATCATGGTACAAACGGTTATTGACATAGCTTCTGATCATGACATTACAAAATATGACATTCTTATCATGAATTCGATCAAATATACAGCGTGCCATTCTGGGTTCACCGCAAGCAGCATAAGCTCTCATGAACTTGACACCTAGTGAAGCGTTGCCGTGGAGATTCTCATTGACAATAAAGCTTGCATAGAGTTTCCTCAATGTAATGCTACCTGGGTATTGATCCAATAATTTACCAAATACTTGTTTTGCAAGAGTTGGGTCTTGAGTGGAACATCCAATTAATGATATCAAAGCTTGTGATTCTTTGGCTTTCGAAAAACGGCGAAAAAGGGGAGTAATGGCTTTCATGTATTGAAGAGTTTATCTGGAAACAGGGTTTAGCTCTTGAACCTATAAATCCCCAATTGATTGATAACACCAGTTAACAGAAAAAAGAAAAAGAACCCATAAGACTGACAAGACATTTGATTGTGGTAGCACTTAGAAGGCAACAGTTTGAGGTAGTAAACAAGATTTCTCGTACCAAGACTATCATCAATCAAATAGAAATAAGAGACGGCACTACATTCAAGAACAATCACCTTTTTGAGTTGCAGAGGATGCCAACCACAGCAGCGGTGAACACGGTCCCAACCCAACTGTGTGAAGAGAAAGACAGAGGGGTTATTGAGTCTGAAGCTGTGAGAAACCGAGAATGGAGGTCAACCAAGATAGAGAAAACGGTCGTATTTCTCAACCGGGTTTAGAAAATCAGATTTATAGGTTATTAGAGCGTATAATCCCATGTAGACAAGTCTATATTTTGTTATCTTGGACCTGCCATTGGGGCAGAAGTGCCCATGCCCCATTTGGTCTTATGATTGTCGATTGTGTAAAAAGTAGTGTTCAAAAGTGATTCGGGACAGGGACTACCTATGCCAAGTCACACGATGAGATGAAATGATCGATGATGTGCAACATGATGAGATACCATCGTGCGACCTGAACTAACAATAATGATCGAGATGACGATGTTGATTTTCAAGTCTCTGATGATTTTACAGAGAAGGTCACCAAATGAGTTATATGGCTTCTTCCTTGTGGATGTACCTAACACAACTGACAGTAAGCAGAAGCAGGAATGCAATACAAAGAGATATAGCAAGATTGTCATGCCTTAAGTAAAATAATTGCATAGAAAGGGGACGAATTCCAACCCTTACATGTGTTTGGCTCCAAAACCAGCTGGTGTGCAAACAGTTTCTTTTGAGCGTGTGATTGCGCAGGCGTGCCAGCACCGCGGGGTGCAGTCGTTGGGGTAGTCCCTTGACCTGACTTCTTCTTCAAGCGCTGTGGACGAGGAGATCACCAACCTCGTCACAGGGTTCTTTTCTTGCCTTTTGGGAAATGACTTTTGCCTTACGGGTAAGGACTTTGGTTGTGATCTCTTCGGTCACCAAAATCGATACTCAACGTTGTAGGTTGAGCAGAGCAATCACTGGGAAGTTCTGAGAAAGCACGGGGTTTGCTAAAGCGTATCTTTAGCTTCACTGGGTTGCGAGGGCGTTACCCTTGCTTCGCTGGGTGTATCGGTGGCAGTAGTACTGGCAGTCGGCTCGCGAGGAGACTAGGACTGGAAGCACGGTCGCCGGGTTGATCTGGTGATGCTGACAGTCGGCTCGCGAGGAGACTAGGACTGGCGGACGGTCACCGGGTTTCAACGAGGTTGAAGGTTTGCTCCAGGGAGGCTTTGTAATCGCTGGGATTGATTGATTAGAGAGAGGTCCTTGATTTCGCCATTTAACCCTGTACTTATACCCTAGGGTTTCGACTGTTCCTTGCCTTAGAAGGATTCTTAATTGAAGTTTCCTGTTTAATCTCTACTACTCGATTTCAATAAGATTTCGTCTCCTTATGAATCACGGCATGGGCGAAGATATAACCCAAACCCGAGTAGTTTTATTTTTGGGCCGCAGGTATCGGCCCACTGGTTGGAACCCACCAAAGGATCTTGCCAAATATACTTTTGGGCTCAAACATTGCCCCCCAGGCCCGCTAGAATGTAACTGATTGAAGGGGACTAGAAAGACGTGCCTGTCGCTTGAAACGATGCCATTAATGAAGGTCGCGTCCTTTCGCTTGCGAAACGCTTTCTGTCGCATCGTTTCCCTCACAAAATTTTTATTTAAACTCACAGCCGCAACCCTGTCACATCAGAAACCCTTCCAGTCTCTTAAACTCAGAAAAATTCATTTCTGCCACCATCCCCTCTGCAAACACCCAGAAATGGCTCCCCCAAAGAAAATCATCATCGATCAGGAGGAAGAGTTAAACGAAAAAGCTGCTCAAACTTGGGGAATCAACATCGGTGTTAGCATTCGTCTTCAAACATCTATCCATCGACCCCTGCTCCTTCGCTTCTCCGACCATCAAACCGGACTGGGCCCAGCGCAGCAGGGCGTTATCCCTGATGATGCTATAGCTCTATACGGCCTACCCGTCCGTCGACCCATTCTAGTCCTCCGAAGGACTCCTGGAGATTTTAGTGGCTGGGGTGCCCAAAACCATCGAGCCAAAATAGGGCACTGGCCATCCTCCATTAGTGCATCGGAGACTTCCTGGTATCGCGAGACCCGAGCGCGGGATCTGGCTCACTGGAATGCAGCAGGTATCACACATACTATTGACCTGTGTTTTCATCTTCCTCGCGGTGGCAATCGCTTTCCGCTCGCCTCCTTCCTTTGTTTCTGGAATACCGCCACCAACACATTTGACTTCAGATTTGGTCAAATGAGCATCACTCTGTTGGATATCCTCGCTATCACTGGCCTGCCCATCGATGGAGAACCTTATGTGCATGGTCAATTTGATTCTGTCAACTTCACCTCGACCATGGTCCAAAACGGTCGCAGTGCTCACAGTGGCTCCTACCCGCGATGGTTGGCGTACTACAGCCAGGAACACAATGCAACCGGCGGAATTGCTTGTCTCGAATATTGGCTCTGTAAGTTCATATTCTGCACCTCTTCCTGTAAGCCCACTGGCACTTGGACTTCTTTAGCAACAGCCCTCTACAACGGCCGCAATGTCGGGCTCGGACAACCGGTACTAGGAGCCCTCTACCGCATGCTATACCAAGCAACGATGCATCCATTCGAGATTAACATGTCCGGCCCCTTCTGGATTCTGGACTTCTGGATCCAGACTTACTTTCCATTCTTCCGCCGTGATGACATCCCGCTACTTCCACCGGCCGATCAACTCTTAGGTCGATGGTTTAGCCGCGAAGCAAAGTACTCCTCACCCCCCTATTCTGAGTGTTTTTCTTATCTATATCTCTTGGACGAGATGCCATACTGCGACATCATTCTGGGTAGAAGATTCCCGTCCTTGCTTGAATATGGTTTTCTTCCCGGCGACCCTCGCTACCCTGACCGCCCTCGCCTGGCTTTTCGCCGCGCGATCTCCTGCTCAGATATCAGGATTTCCTCCGAAGAACTCAGCTACGAGCTTTACGCCCGTAATCACTTCGCCCGCCAGTTCGGTCTTGTCCAATTGGTACCGTTTCCTCTATATGATGCTTGGAACTTCAACACCTCTTGGCGCAGATTTGGGCCCCCCTCTGGGCCCCCACCGGCATAGAGCATGCTCGCGCTAGTTGATCTCCCTGATTGGGCCAAGACCATCGACGCTGTAGATGGAACCGAAGAAGGATACGAGATTTGGTGGGCAGAAGTCTCCATCAATTGCTGGACTCAACCAGATGACGAACTCTTTGCAACTCTCTTCGGCGAGCTGAGGAACCCTTATCTTGTCGATATTGAAATGCTCGCTCGCTTCTCTGAAGACACTACTAGACCCCGGCCTCTTCAAGTGGTCCGACCGGCGCGAGCCCCTCGCTCGCCGAGGCTGGTCGTGATTCGTGAACCCCCTCCAGAGGTAAGTACTGTAACTTACACTCTACAAATTTCTTCGCTATTTCCCTTTACTCATATTTTTCTGTATCAGGGGAGCGCGCGCGCCTGGACGCCACCAACCAGCGCTTCCCCGGTTGCCGGACAATCTGGGAAACAGAAAGCGGTTGCTTACTGAACTTGAAAACGAAGATTCTTCTTCTGATGACGACGACCCCACAAACCGTAAGAACCCTCTATCTTTAGCATCATACTTCAGTGGGTTAAGCCTTAACTTCTCAATTTTGACAGGTCGCAGCTGCTCTGGCCCGCAAGCGCAGCCATTCGGACCCTCGTACTGACCCATGGGCGGAAGATGAACCACCCGCTGACCGATTGGTAAGAGATAGGGAGTCCACACTAGAAGCTACCCATGCTTTCGTCCAAACTCCATAACATTTTCACTCGCCGGTTCGTCGCCGATCCTTTGGACATGCTGGAGAAGGCTCTTCAGCTGCCAGCAAGGAACAACTGTTTCACAAGCGCGGCCCGTGGACCCTGGGAACCTTCCACCTCCTGCCAGCACCGCCGGCGATGTACACTCGGCTTCAATTCCTGTGCAGATCATAGAGGATAGTTCGCCCGAGCTGGAAGAAAGCACAACCCCTTCGGATGTGCCACCTGAGGAGCCAACTGCCGCACGATCCCCAGCACAGGTATCGTTTGATCCCAATCCTGGCTGCACAGTTCAAGAGTCTGCCTCGATAGCAATTCCAGATGAGCTTCCGGTTGCAGAGGTACCCCTGTTCCAAAATCAATGCCTCAATTCTTGATTGTTATTGTGTATCTGACAATCTTTCCTCGATTGTAGGGTAATGTTCCGGCT